>CM026213.1:11823516-12013516 GCA_014839995.1 Xenentodon cancila
AGAAAGGCTATTTTAAGACGATGTGAATGTGAAATGTCCATGTTGAATACAAAGAAAAAAATTGCAGCTGTCCTCAATGGATATTTAGTCTATTCAAAGCAAATTATTAAAATATCCTTTTAAACTTAAACTTTTTAAGGACTCTTAGGTTTCTGACAATTAGCACAATAAAAAAACTAAAGATGTCTTGCAATAGAATTTGTTTAAACAAGGTTATTATAACAATGTAATTGAGGGCAATTCAACTCTCATTTAAGAAATAAAACTGTTCATTAACAGAGGTAATGTTATTTTGAACAAAACAAATTGTTATGGAGATTTACAATTCATTTACATACTGGAGTGATTAAATATTACAATTAAAACAATATGGTAAACATCTGCTGTCCCTGGTTAGAAAGACAAAAATAACAACGACAGACAAATATATCTATCTATATATATCCCCGCCTTTGATCAGTATTTGTTGTTTAAACGCCATATTAAGCACGTCTCTCCTGTGTTAGTCTCTCTCTATTGGCTCCCCATAAAACTCAAAATCCAATTAAAAATTTTATTACTTGCGTATGAAGTCCAAAACGGTCTAGCTCTGTGATATTTGCAAGACCTGATAGTTCCTCATGTTCCTAGTAGAGTTTTCCGTTCTTAGAGTGCAGGTTTACTTGTAGTTCCTAGAGGATCCAAATGTAGATTTGGAGGACGGGCTTTCTGCTATCAGCTACCATCACTATGAAACCAACTTCCAGTTTGGGTTCAGGAGGCTGACACCACCTCCACCTTTAAAACCAAACTTAAAACGTTAAAAAGTTAGTGTAAACTTTAGTGTGTTAGGATCAGTAGTCATAGCTGCAGCTGCAGGACCAGATTGGAGCAGCTGGTCTTCAACACAGCTTCATCCTAGATCTGCTGCTGTAGACCTGCTGCAGGGGGACACCAACATGATCCACTGACTGGTACCCTTCACCTCCTCTGAAGAAGTATCTCATAAGTATAATTGTGCTCCATTGTTCTTGTAGCTTGTTGTGCTGGTCTGTACCCTCTGTTTCTCTTCCGTACATGTTTGCAGGCCAGAGCCTCAGGAGCTGCATGCTGCCCTGCAGTCCCACCCTCTGACCATCTCAGTGTTTGCTTCCACCTGTCTATATGTGTGTACGTGTAAATCAGAATAATAAATAGTTGCACCTCTAATGCTGCCAGTTCATTGCCTCCTTGCATGATGCGGAAGGAGAAGGGATGTTTAGGTCCAAGTCCACCGGGTACCACCTCTGCCCCCTTGAGAGGCACCACAATGACAGGGGGGCGCTGATCTCCAGGGTCCTTATGCAAATACAGGCTTCCACCTCGCAGCACACACCAACGCTCCTTCCAAGAGCCGCTGAGACACACGCTGAGAAAACCTGTAAAAATGCAACACAGACAACTGACCTATTTAGTCTAAACAAAGCTGACAACAACAACCAAACAAAGCTAGCTTATCTAACAGAGGACTTGGGAACCATACAAAAACTTAAAATCAAGATCTTTTGACTCTGAAGACACAATATCCAAGCTGACATACATGCACGATAAACCCATGACTGATAAAGGCGGGGGACAGGAAGGGGGGGAAGAGGGACGACGGCAACAGGGGAGGGAGAAAGAGGGAGGCCGGGAAGGCGCGGAAGCGGCAGGGGGCAAAAACACACACACACACGAGAGTAGAGAGAGAGAGAGAGAGAGAGAGAGAGACACAGAGAGGACACAGAGAGAGAGAGAGACACAGAGAGAGACACAGAGAGAGAGAGAGACACAGAGAGAGAGAGAGAGAGAGAGAGAGAGAGAGAGAGAGAGAGAGAGAGAGAGACACAGAGAGAGAGAGAGACACACAGAGAGAGAGAGACACACAGAGAGAGAGAGAGACACAGAGAGAGAGAGAGACACAGAGAGAGAGAGAGAGACACAGAGAGAGAGAGAGAGACACAGAGAGAGAGAGAGACACAGAGAGAGAGAGAGACACAGAGAGAGAGAGAGACACAGAGAGAGAGAGAGACACACAGAGAGAGAGACACAGAGAGAGAGAGAGACAACAGAGAGAAGAGGAGACAGAGAGAGAGAGATATACAGAGAGAGAGAGAGACAGAGAGAGAGAGAGACACCAGAGAGAGATAGAGCAGAGAGAGAGAGAGACACAGAGAGAGATAACAGAGAGAGAGCAATGAGAGATAGATAAGAGAGAGATAGATATGATATATATATAGATATATATATATATATATATAGATATATATATATATATATAGATATATATATATATATATATATATATATATATATATATATATATATATATATATATATATGGCAGCACGGTGGCTTAGTGGTTAGCACTGTTGCCTCACAGCAAGAAGGTTCCCGGTTCAATTCCCGGCCCGGTGGGTCTTTCTGTGTGGAGTTTGCCATGTTCTCCCCGTGCTTGGGTGGGTTTCCTCCGGGTACTCCGGCTTCCTCCCACAGTCCAAAAACATGCAGAGTAGGTTAATTGATCTTTCTAAATTCTCCGTAGGTGTGAATGTGAGTGTGATTGGTTGTTTGTATGTGGCCCTGGATAGACTGGCGACCTGTCCAGGGTGTACCCCTGCCTTTCGCCTGATATGCGTCGGGATAGGCTCCGGACAGACCCCCGTGACCCGGAAACGGATTAAGCGGGGTACAGATAATGGATGGATATATATATATATATATATATATATATATATATATATATATATATATATATATATATATATATAAAAATGGGTTGCATATTAGATGCACTTCAAAACACCAAGTTGTGCATCTAATATGGAACCCATATTATATTATTAAATTAGTTAAACTAATTCCTCTGTTGCTAATGGTCCACAAAATAATCAGCACAATTACTGCATGATCCTCACCACAGCGGGGGTTGTCATGGTTTCCAGAAGAAGAGGGAGGCTCGCCTGGTAAAGGGGTCTTCTTTTTAGAGAATGTGATGATTCGATTAATTTTCTTCCCTGCTGCTCGGCTCATCGACCCCGTCAACTCTGAGAATGTGCCGCGCTTCCCCCTGTCTGAAGCCAAACACAGCCTGGATTGGAAATACGTTGTCTCATCATAGAAGACTCCTGTTGTTGTTTTGTCACATAGGCATCTCCCAAGTTTTTCTTTGAGGGACAGAGCTTCCCTCAATTGAATTTCCAAGTTGATTTCGAATAAATAATAATAATATTTAATTTCAGTGTTGTTTTTTTTTTTTAAGGACTTAACAAAATTTTAGAGTACGTTTGCAAGTTCATTCCCATGTATACCAGGTGCTCATTACTCTGCTTCCTATGATGTCAGCGAAAGACAATGACAGGAAGAGGACAGGAAGGATGTCATATCTGCTTGTGCCTCACTTCCCGTCTCTCGCATGTCTCTTTAATTTCAGAGCCATTTGGTCAGTAAACCCGTTTGTAACAGTACTGACACAAAAAAACAGTTTGACCTGCTTTCTGACCTTACATTGTTGATCTCCCAGGTTTATCCCTATAAAAAACACTAGTCTATATGCTTTTGATCAGACTCTTGTAACCTTGATAATTTTTTTTTTCAGAAAGCAGGTACATCAAGTTATACGTCCTCTAACAACCACCTGCGGGGTAAGACTTGGTTTGTGATCAGTTACTTACTTTTTTTTTCTGAGATAAATGCTACTCAATAATTAATTGTATTTATTAGTGTATGTTCTTTGTAGCAACACTGACAAATACAATATAAGCAATGTTTTATTTACCCTAATTTACATAATTGCAAAGGAAATTTAGTAGACATCTATTAGAGTAATGCAATACAGGTAACATCTCTCTAAAATAGTGTCAAATAAACTGAGCACTTTATAGTGGTACAGTGGGATTCAAAATATTGCTGTTTCATTTGACTGCCTTAATATAGTAATTCTGGCATCTATATCTAAAGGAAAAAAGAAGCTCAATTATCTTCAGTGAAAATCCTGTGGGTATTACTCCATCCTCTAAATGTTGTTCGTCATTAAACATTCGCAATCAGCCAGAAGTTGATCAGTACTTTGCTTGTTAAAAAATGCTCCTAAAGGGACACATCAAGCTTTTATATGCCACACTAAGGGTTTATGGGCATTGTAACCTCCTAAGACCCAGAACATTTTTTTTTTTGTTTCTTTGTACTGCTATTAAGAAGTTAAAAATTAATATATAGACAACACAGTGTTTAATGTCCACATATGTGTATGCCAGGTCTTAGGAGGATACACAGCTGATGGACTGGAACTGCTCATGTGATGAGTTGAAATTCAAGTCCTTTTCTCTTCAATCTCAAACCTCATTGAGGGAGATGAAAAGTCCAATAGTTTTTTTTATCACTCCACAGTTCTGCATTTCACCTGTTTTGCAAAACTCTGCCTTAGTAATCCCCAAAACTCCACCGATATCATCCACTTTCCTCTAAACTACATCCCCGCAACATCAACAGTTTCAATGAGAACTTCAGCAGTTTTTAAGTGTAAATCATGCAGCACTACATCAGTGTCTCTGTGGTAATTCTTGAAAAATTGTACAGAATTTAAAAGCTGAGACGTTAAATCTTACCCAGGTTTTTTTTAACTGTATCAGTGTTTATAAAGTTAACCTACTAAGTGAGTCAGTGGTGTCCCGGCCTGAAACTTGAGCGTTGGACTGACTTTCAGCTGTTGGGCCGCTGTCAGAGTCTGACGCCGGTCTGTCAGGCTGCAGCATCTGGGGAACAAAGACAAAAAAAAACCTACTTTTATCAACTCTCATTTTTTCGTAAATGTGAGAAGAGGAGAGAAAAAAAATAGTGAAAGATTAGCTCATTTTCAAAAATGTATTAAAATATTTTTACTCAGCAAAATCATGTAATCACCAAACATAATTAAAATATCCCTTTGTTATATATTTTACTCACTGTCTTTCTAAGGGCTATTTTGACAACGTTGCATGAAACTGTCACATCATTATGTATTTACTTTGACTGAGACATGAAACTTCTGAAAAAAAAAAAAAAAAAAGCCAGCTCAGCAACCACAATAATGTCAATTCAGTCACTACTTGTAAACTAAAAGCCAAAGGAACAGTTGTGTCATGCGCGAGTGGAAAGAGGTGACTTCATCAGAGTTGAAACATAAAAACTAGGGTACAGAATCACAAAGAAATACATTACAGACTCATTCAGCAGCATTATCAAAGGGAGGAAACTGATAAAAGTCCTCATTTGAACAGAGGATTAATTTAAGTGATGACTGGGCAGCTTTTATGACAAACATACAAAAAACACAAGGACTATATTAAAGCAAATTTGGCCGAAACTCAAGGCATTAAGCAGATGTCCACACACATATACACACCTTATCAAGCTCCAGTTTTCTCTGAATAATGGGAGAAGTGGATCCATTCAGCCCATCTGTGTTGTTACACTGGCTGCTGACATCATGGACCACCTGGATCCAGAAAAAATGAAAGCATACATTTCCAGACATATTCTAGTGTTCTCCCCTTATCCATACTTCCCTGAGTCTTCCTCTACTTTTGTTTATCTTAGCACGTTTGATACAGCAAATCATTGTACCTTAAGCCATCGCTGGGCCTGTTCTTTACTCTGAACTGCCAGGACCAGAGCTTCACCTCCAGGCAACGAGAAACGCAACTCATGCCTCTTTTTCCGACCTTCCTTCGGGACATAGATGACGTTACAAAGATTCAGTGGGAGCTCTGTGTGGGGGGAAGACTCCTTGATGCTCTTATAACACTACCAGAGAAAGACAGTGCGATTCAGAGAAGACATGTGTTAATAAAGGGTAATTTATTTGTACAGCGAAAAAAGTTTTCACTTTTGGTACAAACATTTAACGTTTGACATTTTTTAGCGATATTTTGAAAGCTCCCAGTAAAGCTCTGAGTAACATTAAATCTTAGGATTTGCCCTAAAAATATCAGGAACAAATTTTAGCCTGTGATTTGACAAATTAAATTGAACCACCACGGTGCACCAAGGGTCACAAAGACACTGTCAGTGCACTGTGACGGGTAAATAAGCACAACTAAACCGCTGCATCAATATACCTGGAGTTTATTGTCTCTGACCACTACTAGCTGTTTAGCCCACTGGCCGAAGCGCTTTTTCCGCGGCAGAAAGGCGCAGATGCGACAGTCTCTGACTGGTCCATCTGGGGTTTCCTCAGCTGTCCACCTTTGGGATGGGTCCCGCCCCTTTGCCTCATCTTCCTCTTCCTCATAAGACTCATAAGAGCTGCTCAGAGCATCTGAGTCATTGTCTGTGATCCAAAAATACCACAGATGATTAACTGAAAAAACATCTGCTGCCAAATTATTATTCCTAAACAAATCATGCCTCAGTTTATAGTCACACAGTTCAACTGAGGAAAGGAACACTGGGCAGACTGACAGGAGTTTTTAGGGGGTCCATCAATCCTGGTGGTGGGGTAGTTGTTGTCAGCGTCTTCATAGTAGGCGTCCTCCACAGAGTTTCTGGAAGCTGGTGACAGGGAGAGGGTAGAGGAGAAGTTTACGATTTGTTTGGTTTACATTAGTTTTAAGTCTGTGAGTATGAGTGTGTACAGAACTGACTGTTCATGTTGGTGGTAAAGTACTGTGGCGTGGTTCCAGGATCAAGAGGAACAGCTTCTTCATAGTAGTCATCAGGAAGTGGAGTGGCTGGCAGGGGAGGGGGGGTGTCAGTTGGTGTCTGCAGAACCAAGATGAAAGTTAGACCAGAATTTTTGTTGAAAAAGCATGAGGCAGATCTTGGGTGTGTGACGTGAACAGCTTACAGATTTATTAGGATGAGTCTTCTCCTCTTCGTTATTAACTTCGTTATGCTCCTTCTGCTCCACTGGAGATGCACTGAGCATGTGCAAATCACAGTCTGGTGGAACAACAATTGTTAGATACAACAGATTTTGACCTTTCATAAAAAACATGCATCCGATTGACTGGAAAAAAAACATTTTAGAACAATCAACATCACACAGAGAACAATTTTGTAGATCTACTGACCAAAATCCTCAAACAGAGACTCTACAAAGCTAGTCCCGTTTCCATAGAGACCACTATTCATGTAGACATCTGATCCATTGACTGTGGAAAATACAAATTAGAAATTAGAAATGTGATCAGGGTTATGACTGTGGCCTCTCCTGAACATGTAAAAACAGAGAACAGATGCTACAAATGACTCTTTATTCGCTAACTGTACCAAACTACAAGGATTTTGGACAAACAAATAGCATGAAAACCTGTGCCAGACAACAACAAAGTACTGAGTGTGAAACTTGTGATTCTCACTGAATACATTTAGTAAAGCCTTGGCTCAATATTATAGTCATCAACCATTAGGATATTTACTCGTCCCCTTTCTTTGACCTTAGCTCATTATCCTCTTTTAACTTTGCATTTCATTATCCTCTTACATCAATCCTTTGATCCTCCTTGACGTACTTCACTCTTCTAGATAAACAAGGGTCGGATGTAGATACCTCGGGAAGATTTGTTGTTGCAAAACTGTATGATTTGTTCATGACAATAAAGCCAACCAACTGCTAAATGATTCATATTTCATAATCACTGTACAGCCTTCTAAACTAATAGACTTTGAACACATTATTCAACTATGAATTATTTTGACTAAACTTTTTGCAGTCATTACACAGAATAAACATTAGAGTATGCAGATGAAAAAAGTCAAACGGACTCAGTAAAAGTCGGTCTCTTAGTCTCAGTAAATCTTAGTCTCTCTAATAAGATTTTCAAGATTTATTTGCGACTGTGCTTTTCTTCTAGGAACACTCTGAGTCACGTGAGAAAAACCCTTTTAAGACTTTAAAACACGTTAAAAGAAGTTTTAAATAGGCAGCTTACTGCTTTTGGGTTCAATGCATTTGAATGCATAAATAAATTAATTAATATTTCCTGTCTGGTGTAAAACTGCAAAACGTACTAGTATCATTAAGGTTGAGAAACTATGAAATGTTTATAAGAAGTCTTTTTTTTCTTTTTAAAGTAGGAGTCTGGCAATGATTGAAAATTATAAGTACAGCTCTGTAATGCGTAATGAATGCTGTCCATCTAGGCCCAAACCATGAGCTTTCTTTTAACCAGACTATGTCATTTTGTTGTCTGAACTTAAGGGAAGAACGCTGAAAACAATGTGAAAGCAGGTATGAAAACCGGAAAAACACTATATAATCACTCAGCAAATGAAAAGGAAATTAAGCAGCTTATAAAAAAACATTATGGTGAAATTAAACACCGCATTAGAAGAAATAAAAATTAAGAAAAATACAACGTGCATAGGATGTTTGCACTCAGTCTGAGGCACCATACTTTACCTGACAACTGCAGAGTGTCCATGATGCTGCGCACAGAGGCTATCTTGTCAGAAGTAGCAGGACTGACTGTCTCATGGTCCAGCATCTTCAGTAGACAGCTGAGCTCATTCACCAGTCGCTCCATCACCACTGCCAAACATAAAAGAATTGTATTACTTGGAATTTCAAAAACAAAAAAATAACTATTTGGTGTGGAAAGCTGTCTGCTCATATTGGAACGGCTAATACTGTAATACAGACTCGTAACATACCAAGAATGTCTATGCTGTTACACCAAGCGAATCAAATGTCAGGTTGTCACATCCAAGCAAGCGAGGCCACAAGCAAAAACAAGCAGCACTGGCAGTTGATGAGGAGCATGGAGCTGGTTTGGAGCACATATCTTAGCGGCTGTTGCAACAGCTGACAGGGAGGAGATATTCAACAGTCCTTCACATACCCCCCCCCCCCCATCCTGAATGCATGAAATATATTGTGCTTTCTTTAAAAATGAACTGTTTCAATGCTCAGCTCTGACATCCGGTGTGAGTCTCTCTGTGTGAAAGTGTGCATCTGTTTGTGAGTTTTGTTGACCTTGACATTGTTTCGAATGCCCTGACACACTCTCAGACATCCTGCCTGCTCAGAGCCAACAAAGAGAGGAGGAGGGACGAGATTGGGACAGAGAAGAAAGTTCGGAGGAAAGGGCAGGAAGCTTCCTTTCCTGACGGAAATGGAGCCAATGTAAAGACAAAAACCTTCAGCTTCACTTCAGACAGGACAGGGCATGGTTACCAAATCACAGGCAGTATTTTATTTATTTAATGTTGTTGGCTTTGATATGAGAGTCTTTCACATTGGTTTGAACCTAAGAAAAAAAAGAGAAAAAAGTATTTCTCCTGGCTTGTGATTAAAAAAAGAAAAGAAAATTAAATTAAATATTATTCATGCCACTGAAGAGTTGGACTAGACGATTCTGAGTTAAAGAACTACTTACAGTGAAATAGTTTCCTGGTTCTTTGTGTTTCGTTGCCTGATAATAATACCACACTCTTGAATATTTGCAGCATGGTTAGTACTTAGACGCTTGCGTGAGAGTATCATAGCTTATAATTACATTTTGTAATTCTGGCTGAACAAATGCATTTGCTAAAATATGGAATCCCTCAAAGAATTTATAGTTCTTAAAAAAAGAATTGCAACAGAGGTTATTTTGAACTGAAGAGAGAGCGAGAGAAAAGCCCCAACTCTCCCGCAGGCCTCTTCCGTCTCCCCTCACTCCAACAATACCCTATTGTCCCGGCAAGGGCCAAAATTAGATGACCACAATGCTCTGCAAGACCAGACCAACCAACGGCATTGTCAGAGTCAGAAACCCCAACAAGAAAACAAAACAGGAACTGAGATACAGTCACACACAGTGTAAAAGGGGCGTGGTGTAACACAGCTGCGCTGTCTCGATCCATGGGCAGTCAGGGTCGGAGCATAGATCTCCAGCAGCTGTACGCGTGTGTGTGCGTGAGTGTGTGTGTGTCAGCTGTGGTTTCCTGTCGAAGCTGTCGACAGAAGCTTCTCTCCACTCCTTCCTGATCTCAAATCTCTCTGCTATCCCATGGTGAGCCTCGCCCCTTCCTCCCACTTTCCTCCTTTCCATCTCTCCATCCTGCTGTGTCTGTCTCTGTCCAAACATCTTCTGTCATTGCAAAATATCACTCTGGCCTTTGCTCGCATTCTTACTTTTGTCACCGTTCTAAAGGAACTGGGTGAGTGAGAGGTTTCCCAGCTGAAAGACACCAAAATGACAAATCTGTTTTCTTTTAAACACAGACACGCATGAAGAAAATGACAGTTCTCAAGCATGTTCAGTGTAAACAAAGTTGATAGAGTTTTAGCATTGGCCTTTGTTGTATTTTTTTTGTTTCGTGAAGCCTCGACAGAGTCAAGGCCATGTTCTCTCGGGGGATGAGAGGCTGAGAATCAGCTGTTCTGAAGGCTTGTGGCTGCTCTCACCCACAGAGGGATCTTTGTTACACCTCCATTCCACACACACTCACACACCCACACATTTCCACATTAATTAATTTTTTGTTTTAAAGTATCGGTCATTCAGCTAACTTAGAGGCAGCACACAAGCACCCTGATTGTTTGTCTTTTAGTTAATAATCAAGCAAGCACATAGTGAGAACAGTATCAATAAGGAAGCATTTGTGTGTGCACTTTTACATGCATTTTTGTGTGATTCCAGTCAGACTTCCTTCGGAGGCTGGTCATGAGATGTGGGCCATGCGACTATCATTTGGACTGATTTAGCGTGTTTGGTTGCAGCTCAGAACAAAACAAGCACTACAGCTTCAGCTTATCTCACCACGTAGTACTTAAATGCAGCAAGCTGACAGTGAAGAGAGAGCGTTTTGTCTCAACCTGAGGCTTTCGCAGCCGTCCATTACAAGTCTAACCCATCAATCAACTCAAATCCAGGGCTATCCTCCTCCTTGACGTGCCTCTGTCTTCTAGAGGAAACACAATGTATCAACTAAACTGCTTCCTATTTTCATAAATTAGACATCTGAAGTGTAAGAATGCAAGGACATTTTAAGATATACTTCAAGTAAACATAAAATCTACTCTAAAGTGTAGAGCGCTGCTGTTTTGGTCTACAGAAGACATCTTCTTCCCTTCTACCCTACAATATTACAAGTTTCAAGCTATTCCTCTAGATCAGACGCTCTCTCCTTTTCCTTTCATTTTCGCCCATCTCCCCCTACTCAGATCCTTCCTTTTTAAGTCCTTTTCCTCATTTAACTGCCATCCCTTCTCCAGACACTCGTCCTCTTCAGAGGCAGGTCAAAGTTCAAGGCTTGGCTGCCCCAGCAGCTCATTCTGAGACAAAAGTCCACTTCACATATTCAGTATGCTGTAATTCATATTTTCATGACAGTAGTGCACAGTGTCACTGCTCGCCTGGGGTAAGCATTCAGTCAGACCCTTTAAAAAGTCCACAGATAAGCTGGGAATATCTGTAAAAAGAAACAGCTGTGGGAAAACGCTGTAGGAATTTCTTCTTTTTTTTCCCACATTCTTTGAGTATCTTATCACTTTCTGTATATTGTTAATGCTGATGGTTAAAAGAAAAAAAAAAGGACATAACATTTGCAGCATGGATTTCACTTTAAGCTCAGGCTGATGTAGAATAGTGATGCCACCTGGTAAGCAGACACAGGTGGAGCATCCATTAATAAGTAGATGGATCTCTGTGGCTGATGTTTTTCTTTCAGAACAAATTTCAAAACAAAATGCCAATGCATTAATGTTTTTATACTTTTGTGATTTTATGTGATTGTGAAGTCTTGTTGCAAGAAAAAGACAGTGCAAAAAGATGACGCAACACCAGTCAAACCCTAAATGACGGAAAGAAAACGAAATTATTTAATATGATGGCCTGATGACAGAGAGCACAGTGGGAAATGGAAACTGTGACTTTTGAGCAGCGTTTACTACAAATATGTGTTCTTGGAAGATTTATGGTAGCAGCCTTGTGTGCATTCATAAATCATGTCATTTCTGCATGCCATCATGTATTGGCTCAACCTGTTTCCATCCAGCTGTACTTAATGCATGCTTTTAATGGGTGAAAATATTTCAAATTTAAAATGAAAAATAACTCACAAAAGAGGTGGAAATACTGGTTGCCAAGGTTTGGCATACTGATAAATACAACAATAAGCAGGACATTGGAAATTGTTTCAAAGCTCAGAGAAGAAATAATTAAGGACAAAGATCAAACCCAGAACTCTTTCAAGATCACATAGATGTAATGTTTAAAACCTGTTACTTACGTAAAATACAGTGGAATTAGACATATTTCGTATGATTAACCGTTTCCACATTTATGTTCCCACGATTCAAAGGCTTTACCAGATTTGGCATTTTATTGTTATGTATGCTGTCACCAATCCGCTTTTCTCATGTCAACATATAAGAACTAGACAACTTATATACACCCACGTGAAGGTTATTGACTTCCACTTGACTTTCCACTGAGTGATATAATGGTTATCAATACATTAAAAAAAAGATTCATTGTTATTTGTTCTGCAGTGAGAACTGGTCTCATCACATCAGCTCAGTTTCTGCCCACAAAAGACAAAGCATGTGCAGACCTGCTGCTCAGTCAAAACTTTGTAACAGAAACTATAATTGTAGTAGATTTACAGTGTAACTCACTCTCAGTTATTACTGTAGAAATGCTGTAGGGCATAGAAGTTAAAATTATTTTACTGTCTAAAATACTGTATATATTAAAATATAATCATTAATGTTGTGTACTTTGATTCTATATTTAAAAAAAACAACAAATGGTTGGTTGGTTCAAGCTTTTGACGGCTATTAAACAGAGAGAAATGGTATGTATGTGTGCAACGCTTTAGATGAATTGATTAGTATGACTTTAATAAACCTGGCTTAATAAAACTGAACACACTCTGTTTAACGGGAAGGGTTGTTAATAAAAATCGAATTAAAGATTACATGTAAACTTTGCTCCTGTTGTGTCTTTGCTACCCAGAATGCCTTAACAACATGTACAAAGTCATAACTCTGTTGTTCAGCTGTCAGCAACACAAATCATTTAGGTATCCTTAAACAATGTGCCTGTGTTTCTATATTTTATATCAAGCAGTTTAAACCCCCCATTGTTGCAGAAACATGCTATTACATTGTTACAAGTCCTCTAATTTGGTGGTATGGTTTTGTCGTTGGTGTAGTCAAGACACGCGCCATGGGACCCAGTCTCCAGCTAGATTTTTGTAAAAACTGCACCAGGTCTTCATCACCTGGTGTCTCATAAGGCAGCTTCCTGTTCGCAGCCCTGCGGCCTGCAGCACTTTGAACAGAGCGCTCATTGAGCCGCCGCCGCGGCCGCTGCTTCGCCTCCAGCGGCGCAGCGTCTTCCAACAGGGCTCTTCTGTGTTGGTATCAGGTTGCATCACTCTACCTGAGGATACCTCCTCCATCCTCACGCGCGCGTGCCTCTGTGACATCACACTCACGTACTCCAACTGTGGAGCAGGGCGCGAGGCGCACTCGGTTTGTTTCATCAGAGGAGTTTAATACAATTATATACTCGACTACTGTCCCGCCCATTCACGTTTAATTAATGTACAATAAACTATTGTGTGTTTTTTTTAATCGTTACACGTTACTTGACTTTTTTTTAATTGATAAAGTATGTATTAACCCTTAGACTATTTGACTGTATCAATTGCGTTTACTTGTATATGCGCGGTCCTTGCCGTCTGTGGAGGTTTCGCCTTAAAAGTTATTTTTCCGTTGGTAAACATGAATAGAAAACTGGTTTTAAGTGAGAATGATACTCACCGCTCTGGCGCTTGGAGTCCATGTCGCCTGAAAATACGACCGTTTTTCCAGTTTTAGTCCCTCGGTACAAGTTTCATTTAAAAAGTTAATACCATGTTAAACGTGTCCTCCACACACGCGTCGTCGTCCGTGGCTCTCTGCGGCCGAGTGACTCACGCTGACTGGCGGTTACAGTTTACAGTTAGACCCGGCTGCTCCCTGTACTCCGTCTAGGGCTCCGCTAGGTCATAGTGCTGGTAAAGTTCTTTCAGCAAGTCATATTTATTCCTCACGAGTTATTTGAGGAGACATAATCCCTGGAAACCCGGGGGAAGTTCCTTCATTAGCGTTCGTAGTGTTATGTAACGACCACTGGTGGAATATACTTTTATATTACTGTCCAATTAACTCAAAAAATTTAATTGAACTCGATTGGTATGGGGATTTGGTTGAGTAAAAATATAATAGCTTACAACTTTTCTTTCAATTACAAGTGAGAATTTGAATGAAAAAAAGCAAGCTGCATTTAGAAAAATGAAAGTCCTGTTAGAATATAAACTATCCACCGGTAGCATGTAAATAAAATGACTGAAATATTTACACACAGCAACAGCGAAATGTTACATACACGAATGCATGTCTCATTATAATGAAATAATCAGATACTCTACGATGATTTAAGACTCATGGGTATCTGCCTTTTAATGCTTTTACTCTTTCCAGTGTTGCACATATACTGACTTAATTTTCCTCTAGTTTTCCGGGTATCAATTTAACCTTGTTATAGAGTAAAAGTAGACTTTCATGAAGATCTCAAATGGAAAATAAATACTTATACAAACAAAGTCCAAGGCAGTAACATAAAGCTGTCACTCTGACCAAACAATAATACTTGCAAACAGACCTGGTTGTCTGGACTCATCTTAGTGATCCTGGTGTGTTTTGCAAGAGTAAGTTGAGCCATTGTTCATTTTTAATCTTTAGGTGCCATATTTAAATGATAAACAGTCATGGGCTGCATTTGAATAGGGCTTTTAGAAAATCTTCCCAACACAAAGCAAGAAGAGGCTTTCAGAGTTAAGGAACAGAATAAAGGGAGGAGAGGGGCCTACATCTTATATATAATCACGTTTTTAAGTGTGATTCCCTTCTTCTGAGACTTAGAAAGTTTTGGCTTAACTCATCAGTGGAAACCCCAGCTGTCCATGTGGTGGTTTCCACTGAGGAGTCTTGCCAAAATCATCAGCCATTCATTTAACTGTTTGCTCATTATGCCGACCAACTTCAAGCAACTGATGATCAGGGGCTCAGAATTAATTAAAATAAAAAATCCATATGACCATAGTGTCATAGTCAAAGCACATTTTGTTGGTGATTTCCACAAAACCTGTGGCAGTGTACACATTTACCACACATAATGTATGCAGGTGTCAAAGGAAACGTAGAGCACTACTGGATGAACTAAAATTTAGATTTTTCAATCTGCAGTGACTCTCCATACAAGCCCATCAGAATCACAGCGATTACTGTGCATTAGGAGCAGTATAGACCCCAAACGCCACTGGTTTTCAAATTGTGTGCTATTATACCACAGATATTGCCTCATTTATGAAATAATGAACCCAATAATATTAGGGACAGCTTAAACCTTTGAATGATTTTTAGATTTAGTGAACCAGACCGACAACAAAAAGTGATTACATTAATCAATTTATCAGCTTCTCCAAAATAATCTATCATATTTCTCCATTTTCTAATAAAAACAGAAAAGAAAATGGAGCAGTAACAGTGTAGCTGTAACCTTGAAGCCAGCGGGAATGTTAACGTCGAACACCTGCAGTTAAGTGATCGGGATGTGAAAACAAAGAGAAAAGCACTTGATTAATTTGCCTTCCACTGAATGTCTAAAATGAATCAAATCCACCAATCAGGTCTATTTTTGGAGAAGTACTGAAATTCCTTTGAAAAGCTGCTTACCCTGTGAGAAAACCTGTTCTTCATCTTCTCATCCATCTTTGTGTGCGATTAAGTTTCAAGAAAAATAAAAATGCAGCAATATTAAGCCTTGTGATTATTTATTTAGAAGCTTCAGTCAAAGACATGGGCTGTAGATGACAAGTATCAACTGAAATTAATTTAAAAAAATAACAAGTTAGTGGGTTTTTACTTACAGAATCAATATGGAAAGTGTTTTGTTTTTGTTCTAACCTGTAAACACACACATCCTTTATTCAAAAAACACAGCATTTTTATTTTCAGTCACTTTTGTCACCTACATTCACCTTTTACATCAGCCATCAAGCACCTTCTGTGTCTATAAAATCCAACCCAGCTCAGTCAGTATCTGTCACTCCTGTTTACCACGAACAGAAATCTGTTTTCCCCGCCTTTGAGAGGTGCTTTTTAAAACTCCCCGCGAGTATTATTTCTTTGCATCTCCCCTCACACAATCCCTCCATTGCTATTTCCTTCTTTTCAGCCACTTGTCTCTTTCATTCACATTCAAAATTCTTTTGTTTACTCAGATAGCTTCTGAATAAATGTTTACCGAAACCCTCCACTAACCATCAGGTGTTTTTGCACACAGACACGTCACGCCACAAGCATAACTCAGTCTGGTTTAACTGGATCCTCTGGAATGTGGCCCTGCTTAGTAAAGCACAGCTGTTAAGGTAAATTTGATTTCCTTAAATATAAATAAATAAATAACCACACTTTCTAAACTTAAAATCTCTGAGTGTCCATGTCACACTTCATTCACATCACCTCATTATTCAAAACACGTTAGTGAACTGTACAATCTGCTTATGTCATAGAAAAGAAGTGTTAATACTCATATGGCTTCAGGTAACTTGACATCAAAATATCAAAATTAAATACACAGTTTGGGGAAAAAAACAGGATAAAAACCTTATTTTTCAATATCCGCACTTCATAAAATCCGAACTTGTATGTTCAGTAACCTTAGTGCTGAAACTCAAGCAGATCTTGTTTTGTTTATGACTTGTTAGTTTGTGAGTATCTTGAGGGGAAGCCACTCTAAGTAAAACGGGATTATTTTTTTGATGTCTCCCAACCAGGTTTTCTTCACAAAGGATCTCTAGTTTCTGGCATGAATGTCCTTTTAATATGGGAGGCCCTCAGTTTGGTGTAGTACCTCATTCTTAAACAGCGACACTGTGCCACCTACTGGTGGCATAGAGAGAAGCAGCCGACTCCTAAAAGTAACGATTAACTTTTGCTGTGAACCTGTCCAGGTCCCAGCACTGCTCTGTGCACTAGTCCTCCGTCACTCATCCAGCTGTTTCCTGTTAGGTAACTTCACATGTATTCCTTAAGAAGTCCAAGTGAATGCAAGTTACAGCACACCAAGGGTTGGAAGCTGAAAGCTTTCCCCTGACACCTTAAGGGCTCAACCACTCGGTGGGTCAGTAAATTTTTTTACATGGGAGCTACTTGTGGAGCACTCTGTTACTGTTGGAGCCGCACATGGTCCAACAGATCTGTGGGCTTTTCCTCAGAAGAGTCGGACCTGTTTCTTCATTTCATTCTTTTTCCACTGAGCGAGACGGTCAAAGGATGACATGGACATGCCAAAGACTCTGTAAAATTCATCCGGTGAGAGGTGACGCTGTGAAAGAAAACATGAGGTCACAAAAGGAGAACCGTCCGAAAACGTATAAAAAGCTGTACATAATTGCTTCAGAGAGATACTAACAAAAATGTACTTTTTCTGCTTACACAAGCAAATCAGAGTGGGCTACACCAAGCCCACTCCACAGTTTTCAACAAATGTTCCCACTGGCTATTAAAGTTGTCAACATTATCAGTCCTAACCGGGAGATTTGTTTTTATAATTTCAGTATTAGTGCAACATATATTCCACATGTTTTATGTTTCTGACTTGTCTTGATATTGATTTTCATTTAGCAACTCCCTCAGCTAAAAAAAAAAAAAATGTAGGAGAGTTTAATTAATTAAAAAACAAAGTAAATGAATAAAGACTGAAATTCTCTTTATACAAAGGTATTCATTCCCTTAACTTAGCACTTGTTTAACGTGCACTGGGAAACAATGAAAGAAAGAAAAGAGCCAGAGGAAAGAAGTGATCATTATCTTACAATTTGCAGTTTTCCTTTGGAAAATTCTCCCCGTCCTCTTAACAGAACCATTAAAGCTCACCCAAGTTGTGAGGGGAGTGGCAATAAAGAGGCGTTTTCAGGTCTAGACACTGGCTTGGTCACTACAGACACAGAACAGTCTTCTCCTGAGGTCATCTTTGGGGTTTTTTTTGGCAGGATGCTTCATGTTATAGTCTTTTTTTTTTTTTTTTTCATGTTATAGTCTTGATGAAATGTAAATCTTTCCTCTAAGTGAGATCCTGAGCCATCCGAAAACAGGTTTGAATTCACTTTTATTATATATCATTTCATCTATTACGACAGGTCTTCCAGTTCTTTTTTCCCGGCAAAGTAACCCCACAGAATAATGGTGCCATCTCCATGTGTGACTATAGGAATGGTATTAATGAGGTACCTTATGTGGGTCTTTTGTTATTCAATATTTTTGTCTTTTTGAATTTTGCAAGATCCCAATTCAGCCAGAGCACTGATATGAGTAGCTTTTTGGAAAATATAACTACTGAATCCATTTACCTCCAATCTGGCTCTGTCCACGTCACTGGGAAGACGCTGCTGTCCTCTGACTGACACCACGAGGGCTTCATACGGGTAGATCTTAAGGAAGGAACGAGAATATTACTTATCTGTTATTACACACGTTGTTTAACAATATAGTAAACTTCCTGCCTTAAAAACAAACCATGGAGACTTTATCTGACAAAAACAAACGGGAGAGATCTGCGAAAACAGAGTTTTCAATTGCACACAACAATTTCCAATAATCCATCTAAGAGCTGAACGAATAATCAAAAGACAAGGAAGAATTAATTGCAATCCCTGTCACCTCTAGTGGCCAAATAAAAGCACCTAAAAAAATAGAAATACACATTATCTCTGTAATTTATTTTTTTTTTTTCAGATATAACATAAAATAGGAAAACAAAAACATTGTTTAAAAAGGGTACTTGTTTTTAGTTAGTGAATGAATCTTTAACAGTTTTTATTGTATAAAGCCCTCTTTTTTGGGAAAGTTACAGAAGTCTCAGATATTCATGATCAATTATGATTCATCCAGCATTATATTATTATGCACTTTTTAAATTGATCTTTGCATAAAGAAGTGAGGACAATGACTCAAAAATGCAGCACATGAACTACAACAAAGTATAGGGTTGCCCCCTGGCAGTGATTATTTATATAATTTCTATCTGTATAATTTGAGAAGTGAGTCAGTCAACCACACAAAATATCTCAGAGTGGGTGTTACTGTATTCTCTAGTCAATGGGAACAAGTAACAACTCTTTTTGTTCTGTCTATTACAGACCAATCTGGACGTTTCCCTCTTGGCTCATTACCAGTTGGGTTGCTGCATCTTACCTTGTATTCTGTAAGGAAAGAAGAAGACACAATGCGGTGACCAACTGCTGCACTTACACACATCTGTCCTTTATAAATGCATTAACTCAGAAGACAAGCAGCATGAAAAACGGGGAGTAAATTAAAGAAGAACTAGAAAAAAGTGGGGATAGGCAGATTTAAGATGTATAACAAACTCACCTCTGATTTGCCAATTAACCGCATTACTGCTGTCATATTGGTAATAATCTGCACCAGCACTTCCAGGCTGCCAAAAACGCAACCAAAGTAGTTTAGGAAGACATGAAATAATGTCATTAGATATTAAGGACAGCAGATAGAAACTATAAAGCATCTATATGCAGCAATACCACGTCTGACCACATGACAGCAGCAGATCACAAGAAAGTCCATGCTGGACTGTCCACACTTATTAGCACAGTATTGTCAGTGGCTCTTTTGTCATAATGAAAGAGCTAAATGCCCCCATGTGGCCAGAAGTGGTATTACTACACAGAGTGGTTTAACTCTGAATTATTCTGTTAAACCAATAATCAGGAAAAGGAAATATTGTCACTATCTTGCCACTCTTAGCATAAGAAAGTAAACTGGTACAATTGAGTGTCAAGTTTGGCCATAAATTAAGTATTTTACCATTTCATTTTCATTTTATTGAATCATTCCAGATATGTCAAAACCATTGTTGAGAGCATAACACTAGTATGAATCTATTTATCTATATATAAATAGATATACATATACACACATATTCTGAACATATAGAACCCCTTGTAAAGAAATCTGTATAAATAAATTAATGTTTTCAATTATTGTACACAAAATAAATACATCTATAAAATAAATCTATACCTAATGTGCACCCACCTATCTTTATATACATAATATATACGCACACACATAACAATACACATAACACATATATCATGTTTAACATGTCTGAAAAGGGGTTGGAAAAGTAAAATAATTTAATCCTACCCCTTCTACAATATTCCATAATTACACTTCACATTATTCCAGTTTTCTGAATCTTATAAATTAAAACACAAACGTATATACATATAAAGTAATGCAGAAAGTAATCTAATATTATTTTAATGCTAAATTCATAACCATTATTTCCACTGTGTCTAAATATGCAAAATAAGCACAAGCAATTTATTAGTGCATCTTTTTGTAAACGTTTCACCTGTAAGCATGCCTGCAACATGCAGGTTTTTCACTGCAAACACTGAAGACCAAAAGACAGAAATGTATAGACTTTGATATAAAAAATAACCAACAGAGTGACAATAAACTTAACTGAAAAGACCATTGCTCTTCTGAGCAGGCCCAGTGCAATACCGTGATGTTATCAAGATATCAAACCATCAGTTGTCTTTAACTGATGATTGTTACTGTGTGTTGTTGATTGTTAAGAAAAAAAATAAGGAAAACGCAATTAGAATTGGCCAGTAAAACTATATCAAAATACAGAGCAATGTGAATTAATTTAATAATGCTATCATATAACAGCCAAGGGAATTTACAAATTGGACTTTTGATATGTCTGCACTCAGAGGATATTTATACTAACTTACATACATTTCCTAGGGACTTACATTGAGCTTCAGAACTGCTTTCCAACAATAACTTAATCTAAATGTATTCCACCTCATCCCAAGTTTTCATACTAAACTGGAATATCGTAAAGACTTTCATTTTGTCTCCAATCGGAAATTCCCACCTTGCAATCATAACAACAGAGTCACACACACGGAGAACTGGGATTACTTACCCTGTTCAGTCCATTTCTGCCGTAGCCTGGCAACGAGGCAGATTTAGCGATGTACGAGTCTGGAGGGACAAACATAAAACCGCATCCATAAACAAAATAACACATACTCGTGTCATGATCAGGATCATTATTATAACTTTTAGAAAATACAGGGTTTTACAACCTATTTTATATTACCTCAACACAATTTCTTCAAACTTTTATTAAAATTAATCAGACATGTGTACAGGGGTGGAAGCAAGATGAACTTTTACATTCATATACTTATATACTGCAGTCAAGTTCCCGAATTTCTTTGCATTGAGTATGTTATTGTGAACATGAAATGTGTGTGCCTGTGCATCCTGCACATCATATGTCCACCACTGCAGTCTGGTCATAGCTGTGCATTATCTGACATTACTTATATTTGTAGGAAGAGCTGACTGAGCTGTAACTGTAAATGCCGACCTGACATGGGAGCTGCTCTGTATTTCCAGTGTCTGCAGATTTGCCACGGCTCAACAGCGTCTTATTGGCATGTTGCTGAAAGATTACTAAAAGGCTTCTAATCCGTCTGCCTTTCTCCGTCTTCTAAGAATATTACACAAGGGGAACAACTTCTGCTGCTCTAATTGGAGCAACAATTCAAAGCAGAGGGGTTCTTAAACTGGTTCTGTAACTGGTTTTTTGAACCACAAGAACCATAAGCCTTTCTGCTACCAGTTTCATCTAGTTCCGCCTCTTCTCTATTTCCTCCTTTCTCATCTGTTTACTTGCTCTATTTTCAGCCTCTATTTCTTTTGCTCGCCTCTATGTTTAAAGGAACTGGATTACACAGCGGTGTCAAAGAACTGGGGCCAAAGTATCATGATGCAGCAAAAAACTGGCTGGTGTGCAGAGCTTGTGTAAAGCATGTGCAAAAACGTTGGCCTAAGATTAGTTTGTCATTGACTGTCCTATCTTTCAACAAGAAATTAAACATAGTCCGTTTAATCCAAATGCACCTTGGTACAAAATTATGTGGAAACTTCTTACTGAAAACTACTCCCATCTTACCTGGCAGTGATTTCATTGTGCATGGGCTGCTCTATAATTACTACTGTGCAATTTTAATAGCACAAAAGTGTCATTTCATAAACAATTAGGGAGAATGAGTTGGGATTAGGGGGATAATACTCTCCCACAAGCAATAAAAGAGGTGATAAAGTAAGCAGGATGGAATTTGAAGGCAAATGTGGATAGAATAACAGTAAAATATCTTTATTTTTTACATAAAAAATCATAACTATTGCACTGTGTATACTTGTTGGTTATGAACAGATGGCTGAAGGTTTCAAGTCACAGTAACTTGGATCAGTGCCGCATTTAGAAAAAAAACAAAACAGATAAGAGCAGGCTATTCATCTTCCCACCTGTAACTCACAAGACAGTTATGTTTTTGTGTGCCAGAGTGATTTGACAGGACTCTTGGCTGTCAAAGCAGTACGGGCTGAATGAAGAATGGGAGGAGTAACCCACTCGCTTCAAAACCCATCGATGGTCTGTCCACTCACCGTTGTCTGCACTGTACGTGGACCTAGGAGCTGAGGACACAGACACGGAGGGAAATGAGCAAGTTAGTTATTGTCATTTTATCAATTTTAATCATTTTGGCTTGAAAACAACATTGCAATTTGAAAATGATTTCTGCAGATGAGATGAAGAAAAAATTGTTTGCCAAAATACTTTCTTGCCAAATAAGAAGTGGATCCATCCATCTATTGTTATGCTGGAAAAGCAAACTTTCCAGAGATCTGCAGACCCAAGTTCAAATGTTAGGCAACACCAGAAATACATTAAACTTAGTGTTTACCAATCATTTTACAACTAAAAAACTCAAAAGTTCTCTTGTCGGTTCTGTTGACAGCTTCAAATATCCCAGCTGTACTGGTGGATGAATTATTAAACAGCTCAAGTCGACGTGCGCTATGGAGTATAAAAAAACTCCATAATATTCATTAGATTTCAATTTTTAAGAACATATTTATCTGTAAACACAGAACAAGAACAGTGGACGCCTATTTTTTCTTTTATTAAAAGAGGAGGTATTTAAAACATCATGCTGCTGCTGATTATTCTTTTTAAATATCATCTGATCTCTTGATATTATCCTCCAATATGTCTGCATTTGTGAATAAACTGAGACTCTTTTGCTGAGTTAATGATGCTGTGCCACACAGTAAGAGTATCCAGTGGCAGGGAAATAATAAATCCAGCTTCTGTAAGACATCTATAAAACACCAGCTGTATGGGGATACGTCCCTCACAGCATCAACACAAAGACATAATCACCATCAGGACCTACATCATATAAAATATGAAGCACCACAGGCACCAGCATCCAGCATCACCCTGGAGTTTACACTTCAGCCCTTCACGTTAAAAATGCATATGTTTATGGCACCAACATGCTGCACTTTGTAATTTTAATGCACCTTGAGACATGAAGGGTTATTTTTTTTTAATAAGCTTATTATAGATGCGTGACATCAGATGGAAAAAAGTTTTTTTTCTTTGCTATGACTGTGTGACAATGACAACACATTGAGGTTTAGCAGGAATTACTTTTATTAGGAATATTTTAAGCACCCTACTATGCCAATATATGCCAAAGCTGATTTACACATAACGGTTTTACAACAAACTTGAACTGATTTTGGATCATATATCACATATGTCCACATGGAGTTTATTTGAAACTGATTAAAATGAGTAAAAAACTCAGTCTAATGTTGGTCAAAATAATTAATGACCAAATCTTAATGTTTTTGCATCTCAGCTTTAGGTGTTCCATGTCATCTGTAAAAATCCATCAAAATCTGATCACTGTGATTATTCTGTGTCCATCAGAAGGTAAAGCTGTGTGTGCAGAACTTGTGAATGTCACTCTGGTAGTGAATTGAATGCAATAGTCAAGTGTTAAATGAGATATGAGCGACGATCTAAATCCAAAAAACATCTGACATCAGATGATTTGATATTTTAACTTCAGGATTTCTGCTGAAACCAGCCAAAAATAGATCACATAAATGTGAGTTATATTGTATTTTTGTTATTTCAGAACTTCTCTTTAACTATTCCTTAATAGTGAGAAAATTGCAATTTGAATGTCACCTGGAGGTCATGAAATACAATGAGTGTTGTAATTGATTTGAAAGTATTACTTAAGGGACTATGACCCAAAGTAGGGCAATTTCTCCCACTGCTTTTTACATTTTTTATATAGTCCTTTTCTCCAGAACAGATGAGTATTCGCCTGTTAGGATTTTTCTAATCAGTATAATAATAGCAGACACCATAAAACCCAAAGCCATTATTCACGCCTCTCTGTTTGTGACTTCTCTGCGTGGAGAGAGATTTCTTTACTCTCTTTCTGCTCCCTGACCCTGATGTACCTCCAGGCTTCATGCTGTACATCTTCTTTGAGCAGCTCCAAATTGCTTTAGCTCCTAATTCCCTCTGCTTCCCTTTCCTTATTCGCCTTCTATCATGTCCAGTCTGTCTCACAGCATTCTTCTTCTTTTATTCTCACCTAGCCCCCACCTTCAACAAACTGGTAACGTTCTCCTTTCTTTCTCCACGACTCTCTCTGTCTTTGTCTCAACCCTTACAGCCGCTGAAGGCAATGAGGGATGCGAGCAATTAAGTTGTTAATGCAAAACTGAGGGCTTCAGGAGCACAGTTCAACCCCGTTACACCGAACAGAACTACGGATTAACTCGAGTTAAACTTCACAAGTCAGACAAATAACGTTCATGAAGATTTCACTACAACATTGGAGGTTTATGGTTGGGATTAATGTTGCTATTTTCTTGTTGGAGCCAGTTAAATTGTTACACGGTTTGTATCTTCAGAGCAAGAGGCGTTATCTCATAAATTCAAATTTGTGGGACAAGATTTTGCATGGTCAGTTTCCTCTTCACATGTGGATAAAAGTAACTAAGTCATTGGTCACAAACTAAAGTATTAAGCAAGTTCTAATGAAGGTGCCACAAGAAAAGTTAATTGAAAAATAAAGCATTGAAAAATAAATGTAAAAGACTCACCAACATCTGAGGGATATATCAGCGGAAACCCATACTTGAACAATCTCTAATCTAGCAGATCAGCATTTGGATATGATGTAAAAAGCTAAATTAAAAAAATAGACCTGCTGCTGTTGCTATGAAACAGTTTGAAGGAATCATCAGTCGGTAGGATGCATCCTCTGGGGATCAAGAATGTTTTGTACAAAATTTAATTGCCGTCCATCCACGAGTCAGTGAGATATTCCCAAACTGACTGAACAACGGAGTAACTGAATTACATAACGGCACTGTTATCCCTTTTCTAACAGCATGACTCCAAAAAAAAAAAAGTTCGTTTTTTTACTTAATTTACACTTTTTTTACTTAATTGAACCAGCAACAGTGTGTTTGAGACTTAATGAAAAACAACTCACGAGAGTGTGAAACGCAATAACGTCTGGTAAATGAACTAAACCACAGTACAAAAAAAAAGCACGTCCTTCACCAAGACAAACATAACAGCGCATCACTTTCCCCCACCTTGGCTTTTGTCTTGATGAAGGAACAAAAATCCAGCCTTACAGAGATATTCAAGATGTGAGAATGTCAAAAACATCAGACTTACAGCCATTACGGGAGTTGTATTCCAAACTGTTCAGTGCCTCCTTGCTGCTACACCGGGAACTGCGTCTGCTTCCCCACTGGTCATTGTCGTAACAACCTGATCGTGCCTTCATCTCCTCCTTCAGGATCATCCTGCCAATTCCCTGCATGGGGGGAGCAAAGGAACAATAATCAGAAAAGGAGAAGTAAAGGGATGGGCTAGATGGATGGAGGAACAGGGGCAAATGGGGACAGCGATGGAGCAATATGACTTTGATGGTGAAGATGAAGGAATAACGCACGACGGGGCAAAAATCTGATGTTATTATAAAAGCAAGAACATCAAGAGAAAGAGGATGCAGGGGCATCACATCATGCCATGTCCAGTGGGTGAGGTCGGAAATAAACATTTAATTAACAGCCTTATAAAATATTAACTCTGTCTTAAATTATAAAAGGCAGAAGCAGGAGAGTGTCTTCCTCTCTTACCCTGTTGATATTATGATTCCATCCATCCTCCTCTCCTCCAGATGAAAACCTCCTCACCCTTGAGACTATGTGGAGAAACACAGAGGAGGGGTGGAAAAAATGAGGGGTAAAAGAGGCAAAGCAGGAAGAAAGGTTATACTGTATCCACATCATGGTAAATTTCTGAATTCAGAAGTACACTTTTAAAATCTGACATTCAGTCTTGGAGATGAATTATGTTTGCTTTGGTGTTGCTTTACCTTTAGGAGAGCCGCTATAGGGATAGTAGTTGGAGTCTGTGTGATAAAGGTTGTTGCAGTAAGAGGTGGAAAGGCGACTGGAATTGATGAGATTCTCATTGGTCTTACTCTTGTTGGCAGCTGTGGAGGAAGATATATCTGACGCGACAGAAAAAGACAACCTCTATAATTGTTTTTAAGAAAAACAGTGTTTGAATGCATAATAACGGCAAACTCTTCTAGTACAAGATTCTCAGGTTTATTTCCAAGGCTTTTTTTTACGAGTTGATTATTTCTAACTAGCTACATTTATTTCTAAATCATTTGCTCCCTTTTGTGTCTTTTTATGCGCGAGCGCATGAGAGACAAGAGAGTCGATGTTCAGCATTTACTTGCAAAGAGGAGGGAGCGCAGCAGGAGAGAGAAAGGAAAGGAGAGGAGGTGCATCCGAATTAGGGAACCGTGAACTGAAATGAGGTCAGAGAAAATGTGATATTTTGTGTGATGCTCCGTTTCTAGTGAGCAAGCGAGGTTGTCAAAATCCTAAATTCCCACCGTCCAAAGACACATGGCAGCATCATTTATCGGTGTCTTTCATTTGTCCTGTCTCGTAACATCGCAGCTTCTCAAAGACACACACAAAACAAGCTTGTGTACTTGAATTGGAGCCAGGTTTTCCTGTCACATACATTATTGCATTAATGTGCAGTATACTTGGCTGATTATGGTTTTTGGTATGAAAAGTGCTCTGAAGCATGATCCACGGTGCAAGATTAAATTCATCCAGTCGGTCCGGATCACAGTCGGCCAGCTCAGACAGAGGAGAAGGGTTTGTCAGCACTTTGTAGCACAGCGTAAATCATGCAGAGGTCTTTCAGAAGAACTGTAACTCTGGAGGGTCTGCCACCTGTGCACTGATGGATCGCCTACACAGTCAGTGTTTGGCATTGCTTCTCTCAGTTTCACTTCGCTTCTTGAATTATCAGCTGAATCTGTAATCTAATTTCTTATGTGGCACCAGCTATCAAACCTTACATCCCACTCAAGTCCCTGCTTCTCTTTACTGCAGTTTAGCTGAGCAAAGTCACCCTAAAGTCGCTGCATGATTGTATCGTGAGGTGTGCTGAATGCTTTGCTGAATGCTCATTTTTACATTTTTTTTTTACCTAAATTAAAGTGATGTCCAATACTAGTTGCAGAACAACTGAACAACGCTGTAATGGAAGATCACAAACACAGACTTGGGAAATCCAGAGGTCAATCAGACCGGCTTAGAGCAGCAAATAAAGACAATGTGCTGTTTAAGATGGTCAGGAGATGTGTCTTCTTGATTTAAGTGCTTTTGTGACTGGGTTTTGGAGAACTAGAACCAGACTCTTACCAGAGTCCTGCCCAATAATTTTAATCATTTTTACCAGAATGTAGTTTCAGATCGTTCCAGGTTATTTTCACCCCAGCTGGTATCACACTGCACTTTCCTTGTAGTTTATTTAAACTACAATTTATTATTTACAAAAAAGAAACATTTTACATTATGCTTTTTGCTTTTTAAATTGGTTATGTTGCTTTCATACTGCTTACTATTGGTTTTCATATTCCTTGTTTATCTCTCGCCATAAACCTCCAAAGATTGAAAATAAAACTAGAAAACTATCAAACAATAACATTTTGTGTTTATTAAAAATGTCTTAAATATAAATTTTCAATCAAAAATCTTCAAGTATTACATTTTTATCAACAGCGAATTGCTTCAGACCAAAGTGATTTCTATTTGTAGACTATGTATCGTAGGAAGAAAGAAAAAAAGAAAATGAAATAAAAAATAATTTATGATGATTAATATGGAAAACTGATCTTCCCTTCAGATTGTCCAGTGGCTCTCTGCTTCCACGTAAAATGGCTGGTTGCAGATTTTTGATGACTAGAGTTTGCCTCTAAAAAAAATATAAATAAATAAAAAAAAACTTTCTAATTTCTTGATAGAAATTAGATTGAGGGACTACAACCCTCCCACCACAAAACTGTAAAAAAATGAACTGACCTTGTCTCTTATAGATGGGGGGTTTCCTGTAGATGTTGGTTTCCTCAGAAGCTGAGAACAGACACAAAACCATAGTTAGTGGCACAAAGCGAAAGAAATTTTCAAAGGAAAGGTGAAGGAGAATCTAATCTGGATCTCCTCCTTCTTCCCATCCCACCAAATTAGTTGTATACATTAACAGTCTCCTGAACCATAAAACTGACAAGCACACGTAATAAACTGATGCAGCTGAGGGGGTGTTGTGCATCTAGACTGTCTGACTGACGAGCAGAAAGGCTGATTAATTCAGCCACATAAGAAAAAAAGGCGAGAGAAAAGAGCGTTTCAAGGATGGAGAAGATGGAGAAGCAGGATGAACGGAAGAAGAGAGAGAAACTCAAAAATGACAGCATCTTATAGTCACTGTTTTGGTGGAAAATTTTGTACAGTCATTCATATTGAATGTTTGGAAACATCGCAACCATATGCTACAGTGAAGTAAAAATAGTTTCGTAGTCACAGAACAGAGTATGCCACCAAGCCAATAAAGTTGGAGGTTTTGCTCTCGGTGGGACATCCACGCTAAATTTGGACACCCTTGTGGTACTGCGTAGCACTTTGAATAAAAGCATGCTCCGAATACATCTTGCTTTGGCTTGAAAAGCATGAAGGGAGTGCTGTTGCAGGGATGGCAAGGGAACATGAAAAAAAAAAAAAAAAAAAACAGCAAGAGGGAACCTGTGCAGAGAAAGGGACCGAGGACAGGCAAATATAATGATAAAAATAAAAATCCATCGCACAGCCTGTGGTGAAAAGATGAAGCCTTTTAAAGTGAAAGGGACCAGGATACAGAGGAACGTTCAGGGTAGAGGTAGGACTTAAACTGATAAAGTGGAGGGCTGATGGACTGTTGAAATGAAATTAGCCTGCATTAGTGGCTAGATGAAAGTGGCCATGTGCTGCAGAAGAGCTCCAGAACAGCGAGATCAATCAGACAGACATTCAGAAGTGGACGGCCATAAAAGACGAAAGCTACATCTGTACAAGCGTTAACGCAGGGGAGTAGCATTGGCCTCTCATATTGGTATTGGTGCGTGAGTTTGTAAATATATGATTATCTAACAGTTTTCTTTTTTTTTTCCAGGACACAGTGCACAAACAGTTGATAAAGATGGTTAACAGAGGCAGCAAGCATAATCCTCAAGGAAGAGAAGCCAATAAAATAGGCCTAAATATGTGGACTGTGATCTAAACTACCAAGTCGGGTTATTGGGGTTAGTAAACAGGCGAGGATGGGATTACAGATGACTTCCTACCTGGCACATGGAAATGCTTGGAGGCTTGGAAGGTGGAAGTGGTGGGTGTAGTACACCTGGGCTCTGGCTGACTGTAATAGGGTGAACTCCTGCCACTTTCACTGCCTGCAGTCAGCCCAGGCAAGCACAGTGAGAAAAACCAAAGCATGACCGGCCCGCTGGCCCAAACAGAGAGACAGGCTCATGAACGATACACTAACTTAAAACCTGTGTGAGCTCATACATGCCAGCGTATGGACCAGGGGTCACTCCTCCCTGCAGAAAGCGTGTACATTTTTTTTGTTTCTTTGTTTTGTGCACGTAGGTACATTACCAGGGAGATAATAATGCAGTGGCGATCCTTCATGGCGACTGTGAGCAGGAGACTCAGTGAAGGCAGAGCTGGAAGAACGCCTTGTTCTCAGCTCCACGCCATCCAAGAGATCCTGAAAGTGAAACACCAGAACTGTCTTAGTGTAATGTGCTTTAATGCACTAAAAGCAGTGCAAAAAAACCCCCCAAAAAACCAACCGTTTTAAGTCATTCTGGCAGCAGTTTAATAACAGCGTAAGCGCTTGCAGCATTTAAACTGTGTACAATCTCCCTCCTCAAGTTCAGTGGATCACAAATGAACACACACACACACACAAGTGCCTCTATAAATGGACCTACTCCTAAACGTTGTCTGGCATTCCCACATTCTGTAAATGTGTTTGATATGTCAAATGCTGATTTTGTGTATTATTCTACAACACTAATTTTGGATGCAGGAGTTTATGAAATACAGCTGTCTGCTCATGTCCACCTCCAGTCTCCACTCCAACTTTGAGGTCAGAAACTTTAATACCAGCTTTATGTTCATTTTGGCTGAAATCCATTTACCCTGCCAGAGAAAGAGGATTTTCTTTTGGCTCCTTGCTGGGTGCTCATTGTTTGTCTCTAAAAAGGTTGAATGCATAAATGCAATGACATAACAATGTTACTGCCAGATCATTTTTAAATCCATTTTCCAGTAAAAGGAGAATGTTTTATGCATGTGGCCCTCACATACTACCCTTTGATAGTACTCCTGCCAAAACCTCAAGCCAACTCTTTTCCACTCCATGGAAAAGTTTTCCGATCCTTCCCTGCATTATGCAAGGGCTTGGTGGAGTGCGGTGCCCTGTCCCCATGTCCATGCCTGCTGCTCCTGTGCAATAGCCTTAACTCCACACTCCTCCTGCTCCATCGCAGTCTCTTTGAGACAAAGTCCTCCGTCTAATTTTTGCAGGATCTTCATCAAAGGTGCTGTTTGCGTCTGTTTGCTTGCTTGTTTCTTTTATTGCATATTACATGCTAATTCTTCAGTTGCTTGTTGGTAGTAAAATATACCACGAGTCACAAGATAGTTGGGGAAGACTATCAGATGGAATACTTACATGAGAATATGGTGATAAGGAGCCGAGTGACTGGATAATAGGGAGAACAGAAAATAATTTGTTATTTTAATTAGTGATATGGTCACTTTCTTTTAGAAGATTCCTGTAAGGCAAAATGTAACCAAGAGTCAAGTTGTGTGTAAGTCGGTGTGCATGTGTTTGAGTGTGCGTGTACCTGACCACCGTTGTATCTTTCTAGAGTGTCATCTGAGAGCTGTGTGTGTGCATGGTTGGCCTGATAAGGGATGATGTCAGGCCGTTGGATGTCATATATTGCTTTGACCTTGGACAGACCTGCCAGCTGCTTATAGTCCAAAACATCATTGTCAGCCTTTGACTGTAAGAGGGGGATGGGAGGACAGACATGCACACACACAAGCACACACAGATGAACACTAACTAAAGATTGAGTCTTGAAAACAAAATTGGACAGCCTTTGCCAGTTTAAATCAAAGTTGTATGAAAATGACTTAAAAAAATATTTTGAAATCCATCCATCTTCACAAACTTGAATAAGACTGTGATAAAGGGAGACACAGACGTGGTCAGACAGACCAACAGATAATCAGGTCTGTACTCAGATAAAGAACAGACTACGTGGGGTTTTCACAAACGTTTGACACCTCTGTTCATGTCGGTTCTAGTCGAACAAAGGTTGTGACAGCAACAGCTGAGGACTTGGCCAAAGCGGTTTAGGCATAACCGTGATGAAGAGTCACTCACACAGATGAGCCGATGAGGTGAGCCAAGGAGAGGAGATGAGCCTGGAGGAGAAATGGACGCCGTCTCGGAGGTGCGTCTCAACTGTGAGTCAAGCATAAGAGCCAGAGGAAGAATACGACTTAATTTAAGCCAAAGACAACAGCTATGACACAAAGTTTCATTGTATTATATGTTTTAGCTGGAGAAAGTTGAAGTGCTGACATCTTTTATATGCTCAGACAAAAAAAATAATCATTTAGGTAAAAAGATTTAGAAAGAAAACAGCTCAAACTGATCTTTTGATCAACTTTTTCCGTAATAGCAGTAGCGGGAATATATAATCCGTTTTTCATTTTGTAGTGCCTTCAGACTATCAAATATTACTAAAAACAAATAATTTTATTTATGTTTCATGTTGCCCCTTTAAGAGTTTATTGTCATTTATAAAGTCAAAGTCAGAAATGTAGATTCTTGTAAGTGAAGGCACAACTTCAGTGCATTTATAATAGTTGTGAGTCTGAAAAAACAAACCAACGTATTTGGTTGAACTGGAAATACAATTTTATATAAACCAATAGATAAGCAAACTTCTTACATTAACTTGAGCAGCTTTCTTGGTTTGGCATCGTCTCAGGTTTAAAATATTTTATCTCCGAGTACAGTTCTAGTATATTGTATCACTTACTTTTCTTAAAAAAGTTCCCAAGGTTTAGCTCTCTTAATTTACTTGCAAATTGAACAATAAATAGGGTAAGGCAAACATAGGGACAAATCCTGTACCGCATCCTGGAACTAATTTCCTTAAAAAGCAGGAATAACAAACTGCAGTTTGAAAACCAAACATCAGGCATTTCAGGTGCAACGAGGGCAGAAACAAAAAGCGAGGAAGAGAAAGTTGGTATTTTGAGTATCACTCACCCTCAGTTTTCTCTCCAGACGAGCCGCTTCTTTACACATGGGGTGCCAAACATCTGAACCTGCACACACAGAGACACACAGATGTGCCTCGGTTTGCTTTGTTTATTGTGTGTGGGCAGCTGCTGTACACTTTTACGAGACCCAGTGAGGAGCAGATCAGCCTCTCTCGAGTGCGTCAGCATCAATCATCGCACACACCCAAGCATACATTTACACACACACATACACACACACACACACACACAAACACACACACACAGGTGGCCGGTATGTCAGTCTGTCTGGTCGGATAACAGAGGGTGCAGATTTTGTGGTCTCCACACCCAGAAAAACACAGAAAGAGACATATGAGATGTATTTTTTAGCTTTGCTTACAGCCTTGCTTTTTATGGAGCCATGTTTGTACACAACTAAATAAATATGGTGTGGTGCTGGGGGGTGGCATCGGGACGATCGTGGGTTTCTTCCTTACTCAGGGCGGCTCTGGCTGGTGGCGGTCCGGCGCTGTGTCCACCTGGTGCCTTCCTTGGTTTGCCGGACTTCTCGCTTCTGGTATACGTGGATGTATTTCCCCTATTTATTTATTTATTAGTATTATTACTAGTGAGTAGAAGTAGTAGTATATATTTGTGTACATATTGGCACAAATGAGTATGTCTATTGGTAGGTATGTGAAGGTATGTGTGCTCTTTAAGTAAATGTACTTCTATCTGTGCGTGCACGCCTATAAACATCACTACTTGTATTTGTAATATTTTTATTCATTTTATCTCTATGAATGTTTATCACTCACATCCCTCCCCCTCCGCCCCCAACTAAGACAAAGACATTTATGCATGCACACCACAGTTCATGCACATATGTACATACACATATACTGTACATACAAGCTTTTGTCCCTCCTTTTTTTATATGTACTTATATGCAACTGTCTGTGGCATGTTGCACAACACTTTACACTGCACACACTACACCCATCACTGTCTAGCCTCTTTCTCTGTCCTGTCCTTTCATGTTTCACATAGGTGGTTTTTGTCCTCTCTGGCAGAATCCGGGTTCCATCTGTTAAACAAGTATTTTTGACCACTCTGACAAGAGGACTGGTGGAGGACACATTTACTGTCACATACACCTATGCACAAAATTTAAAACTGCTGCAATATTATAATGCATATATACTGGCAAAAAGGTTTTTGCCAATTAAGAAAAAACAACAACAAATGGCGAAACATTGGTATATTATCATAATCAACTTTTGCATATCAGCATGCTCATTTAATAGAAAGCACAGCTGTGGCCAAGTATGACCAATTAAATAATATAAACACTTAATCAACAGTTAACACACAGGCACAAGTGTTGGTGCATCAAAAGGACTTTGGAAAAGTTCACTTTTATGTGGTCACTTGTTCTCCTTGAATAATCTCTCACTGTATTTGCTCTTGAATGTTTTTGGAAATGGTTTTATAGTCCTTTCCAGATTGATGTGCAGCAATAATTGCATTTGCTTTCAAATCTTTATAAAAATGGCAAAGATTTTACCCAATATTCTTTAAATCCTAATATTTCTAAATCTAGTCAAAATTTAAGCACAAAGAAAATTGCGAATGGGGTAAGAAAAAGTCTTGACTAAAATTCTTAAAGCAAGCTAAATAGTCCAAAACAGTATTTCAATTTCCCTGAAACAAGGTGTTTTTATTTTCTTAGAAATTAATGTTTGCAGTGCGACATGAGTAAACTGGCCTTGGCAGAGAACCATTACAGCCCTGTAATGCTTTTAGTGCCGTTCCTTTTGATGAGTTTCCACAGCACAGACAATAATCTCTTTGACTGGCTAAACTACTCCCTTAAGAAATTCTGTTTAAATAATGAGGGCATCCTTTTTGAAGTGCAAAATTCCATCACGAATGAAACAGAAAGCAATAAACACAGAAAGTGAAAACTCAGACATGTGTATAATCCAATAAATAGTGGTGCACACAATTAAGCATATTCACTGATTTGGAAAATTTGTGCGTTATCGTGATTGCAAAACAGTTTTATTTGTCCTTCTTTGTTAAAATGAACTGAAATATATGAGAGGAAGAGAGAGAATAGGAAAAAAGGAGGTTGTCTTAGCAAATAAAGAAATGAAAATGAAGATGTGAAGAGATGAAGAAAAGAAAGGCAGAGCGTGACCTTCAGAGCACGAGAGGAAATGAATGAAGACTATTAGATTCAAAACAATAAACCATCAATGTCAGGATGTTATATGCCTGTGGATCTGATAGTGACAATGATGTTAATGCATCTGCCCTAAATATACACACACACTCACAAACACACACACTCGCGCGCGCACACACACTCACACACACACACACAGAAGAGTATGTGTCGTTTCTTCGGACCTTGGGCGATGTTGGCCTGAATCGATTCAGTTAGCCAATCATGACTCTAATATTCAGCCAGTGTTAAGACCATAAATTTTATTTTCACCCTCACACACACACACACACACACACACACACTAAACAAACACAGATGCCACATCCACCCAGCAAGAAGGCCCACTCTCCCGCAATCCCACACACGAAATCAATACCGTCGACAGAAACCATGTGCGGTGATTCAGTGCACCCCGTCCCACCCACGCTGCTCAACTCGGATGCTGTACAGATGTGTGGCCTTGAGTTCCTCTATCGCCTCAATGAGGAAAATCTACATTATGCAAAGAAAATAAATTCAGCACAAACATGGTACAATTCTCAGAGAAGTTTCTGCCTAAAATTTGTGAAACATTTCCTTTTAGGGCATGACCTGATTCTGTCCATGTGTTTTTTTTCCCCCAGCATGCAAATGTGTTGTTGAGGAATGAAGCCTCAGCTGTGTTTACCTTCTTATCTTTATGCAAAATAAGAATAATCAATGGAACAAAGTGGCCCTTGTAAGCAAGTGTAAATCTAGGACAATATTGACACTTTTGCTCATGTCATTTGAAACTGTGAAGGTACTGTATGAAACAGGATATATTTAAAATGCCCTAGGAGGTTTTTTATGCTGAATAATGCTGCCATGAGAAGCAGCATGCATGCCAGGCAAACTGCAAGATTCATTTAAGCATCAATTGAATTATTTTCATGATGTTAAGTGAATAAATAAAGAAAATAGAATTAAATTCAATTAAAAAATGCATGAATTCCTTTTCCAAAATCAGGCAGGCAAGGAGGTACTGAAAACCATTGCTAAAACGGTGCTTGTCAATACTCAAGGACTGATAAGCTCCAGAACAAATAGGGCCATGACAGTGCAGTGAAATGAAAGATTCAGGAGTTGAGGACCCAAATGCAAAAGATCAGGAGAAATGTGTAACAAACAATAAAAGTTTTTTATTTTAAACTCAATTAAAAGAGAAGCAAACAGAGCATGTTGCAGAAATTCTGAGATTGTTGACTATTAATTACCATGACTATAAAAAGCAGTCATTTGCCACTGATTGAAAACAATTTTTAAATGATGTTGATTGAATGTTGATGATGATATAACCAATGTCTTTGTGGCTACTGAAAAACACCCAAACTGGAACAGGCAGGGCTAATGATTCGGACCACTTTTGTTCTGCATACAATTCACTTTCTAATGGAATAGCACAGTGTCATCAAGGACCGGATGTCCAGAAATCATTTGCTACTAAATTCTGATAAAACAGAGGTTGTTGTTTGTGGTCCCAAACAGCTTAGGAAGGGATTAGATGGTCTTGCGATTGCCTCCAGTAAAACTGTGCGAAACCGTGGCGTTATATTCGATCAGGATTTGTCATTTAAACAGCATATTAATCAGGTTTGTAAAACCGTGTTTTTCCACCTCCGTAATATCGCAAAGATTAGGAGCATCCTCTCGCAGAGTGATGCCGAAAAACTAATTCATGCGTTCGTATCTTCTAGACTAGATTACTGTAACGTGTTGTTGGCTGGATGTCCAAGTAATTCTCTGAACAGCCTCCAGCTGATCCAAAATGCAGCAGCGCGAGTGCTGACAGGAATCAACAAGAGAGACCACGTCTCTCCAGTTTTAGCTTCCCTCCATTGGCTCCCAGTAAAATTTAGAATCCAATTCAAAATTTTATTACTTGCATATAAGGTCCAAAATGGCCTAGCGCCGCGATATTTGCATGACCTTATAGTACCGTACGTTCCTAATAGAACTCTCCGTTCTCAGGGTGCAGGTTTACTCGTAGTTCCTAGAGTATCGAAATGTAGATTTGGAGGACGGGCTTTCTGTTATCAGGCACCATCACTCTGGAACCAACTTCCAGTTTGGGTGAAGGAGGCTGACACCAGCTCCACCTTTAAAACTAAACTTAAAACATTTCTGTTTAATAAAGCATATAGTTAGTGTACATTTAGTACCTTAATGTGTCAGGCCCAGTAGTCAAAGCTGCAGCTACAGGACCAGATTAGAGCAGCTCATTTTAAACAGCTTCGGTGTAGATATGCTGTTATAGGCCTATGCTGCAGGGGGGCACCAACATGATCCACTGAGTGGTGCCTTTCACCTTCTCTGTTTCTCTTTGCCTTCTCTGTCTCTGCTTCACCTCAACCCTACTTTATTAACAGTATCCCATAAACTTAATTGTGGTCCATTGTTCTTGTAGTTTTTTGTGCTTGTCTGGCCCTTCTTTTCCTCTTCTTTGCATGTCCTGCGGACCAGAGCCTCAGGAGCTGCTTGCTGACCTGCAGTTCCACCTCTGACCATCCCAGTGTCTGCCTTCACCTGTCTGTGTGGATGTCTGTTGGATACTTGCTGACATCCCGACCTGCAGTCCTCATCCCCTTGTATCACCGTTTATCCATATATCACCCATATTCACAGAAGTCTAATTGGACTACCAAGGACAGTTACTAATGTATCCTGTCTTGTACCTTTGATGGTGTCTCTATGTCTCTATTCTTTCTTATTTCTTGCTCTACCCGGCTGGCCTTCGGCAGGAGGGTCCCCCCTCATGAGCCAGGTCCTGCTCAAGGTTTCTTCCCTCTTAAAGGGGAGTTTTTCCTTGCCACTGTTTGGCTTAAGGTTTTTTCTCCCACTAGGGGAGTTTTTACCTGCCGTTGTTTATGTAATAATTGCTCGGAGGTCATGTTCTGGGTCCCTGGAAAGCGCCTAGAGACAACTCGTGTTGTAATAGACGCTATATAAATAAAATTGAATTGAATTGAATCATACATTTGCATACTGTGGGTGATATTTGTGATGCATAAAAGGATACAATCATGTAGGCTGTGACAAGGAAAAAAAACAGAAAAAAAAACACAAAAAGACCTAATGCTCTTAAAAAATATTAAGGTGTCACGAGTACAAGTCATGGCTGGTTTGATCGCATTAAACTATAACTAATCCATTTGGATCCTCAATATACTTTCCTGATGCAAATGCGACATGCCATCATTCAGGACGTCTCTAAACCCCTCGATGCCTGATATATAAAATAATACACAAAAAAATCATAATATTTTAAATGTACAATGTTCATTATAAATTAAAATATTTTGTGTAATAATTCCAATTTTGTCTTTTACAGGTTCTAATTATTATTTTTTGCACCTCTATAAATAGATTGGGTCATTTTATTTATTATTCTATTTATTGTATATATTTTTAGAAATGTTTTTATTGTATTAATGTAACAATACAAATCTCTGACTGGAGGAAAAATAAAGATTTTTTTTTAAGTTTTCAGTAGTATTTTATATTGCACAACTTTGAAATGCACTTAAAAATGTCCTCTACACATTTTAAAGAGATGAAACAACAAGACTGTCCTCAGTCAGACGTTTCTTCAGATTCACTATAAGACAGTAACTATCTGTAACTATTAACAATGACTGTAATGCTGACTGCTTGACTTTCTATTGCCAAGATATAATTTAATTAAAGATATAATTCCCCTTGCAGTTTAATGAAAGATTATTAACTTGAATAAAACTGATAGCAATATATCAAAGAAATAAAGACATTTTCATCCATCTATCAATTTTAAGAGTGGTTGTTTGTGGAAGAGTTGTTAATCTCTGCCTAACACAGACACACAAGTTCAAGCACACAAAAACAAGATTTCTGATTCCAAACACGTATTGTGAGATTGATCGCAAGGGTATGTGTGCGTGTGTTGTGAGTGTAAGTGTTGGTGGGCATGTAAGTGTGTGTATGTGTGTATCCTAATTGAGTGTGTCTCAAGAGGGTGATTGCTCTCCCCTCCTACATGTCTGAAGTCATCAAAAGGAGTGAACGTAACCTTGGGGCAGATCACCGGAGCCCAGTGCACACACCCAAACACACATATATTCACAAACACACCTGCACTTACACTTGCAAAAAGATGCGTACACACACAAACACACACACGTGAAAGCATGATTTCAACAGGATACACAGAAAGAAGAACAGTCTATTTAGAGACAGTTTAAAAGACATACCTTCACTCGCACACTGACTTCCAGTACAAAATGCAAATACTTGGTTTTACTGTCGTCTCGTAGCGAGAGAGCAGGGGAATGTCAATGAGCTGACACGGGCAGTATCTGAGTAGCGACTGTCGCTGCGTCCGCCACATGTTGCTGTACAGTAGTTCCACATTTAACTTTGACTCCACAGAGCCAAATTATTAGCCATGCACAGAATACTTTTTTTTTTTTTTTTTTTTTTTTACATGCTTTCTTCAAATTTTCCTTATTAATACTTTCTGAAAATATTTATCTTAAAGCAGCACAAACAGGCTTTTGGTGTAAAAATGTTGCTTTCTATTTCCTGTGAATGAATAATTGATTACTTTTTGGAAGTGTTATCTTGCTCTCGCAGCCTCCCGTCTCTACTATGTGCAAAAAGTAACGGTGGACTTCCGGCCTGTTTGTTACTTGTGACAATGGCGAAACACTTGTGTGTCACTTTACGGCACTTTTTCATACATGGAGGAGGAGGATGAAATGATCTCACATACATTAGTGGGCATCATGGCAGATGCAACAAAGAGACTCAAACCAGTGATAATGGAAGATAAAATAAAAGCATAAACAAACAAAAGAGCAAACAAAAGCGAATCTTGGACATCGCCATAAAAGCCACCTCTACGCCTGAAGAAGGGTTGCCGAGCCAGTCATCCTAATTCCTCTCCTGTTTCACACAAAGACGGGATCCTTTGATTTGAATTCCAAAGGCTCTCTATGTTTATCCAAACGTTCCATGTAAACATCAGCAATAATTATCTCTTAAAAAGAAATATTGACATAAGCTGCTCGTGACTGAATTAGTAGGAAATTAGCTTTACGAAGTGAAAAATAAATTGCATACTTATTGTCTATGCAATCAGGAGGAATTTTAAGCGTCTTCATATCACTCTATCCATGTGTATATATTCTACTGATAAGCTTAATTTAAATTACTGTTATCTAATTCATTAAACAGAAGCTCCTGCATGATTCAATTTGAATTTTTGCCGCAGTTGGCCTCATTCAGAATAAATCTGTCGGTGACAGCGCGGAATAATGGGCCCAGCTGCAGAGGTGGAGGAGGGAAGGTATTTGACTTCAGCCTCTGAGTGTCAGATGGTGGAGGTTGTGTATGTGCATTTTTGTGTCTTTACCATTCAGTCTAGCTACAAGTGTTATATTTGAGATCAATAACCTTTTCAATGGTCTTTTGTTAACAGCAGCCTCTTATCTGGTCACCATATCTTCCTGCCTCATCATTTCTTGGCCACACACACATGCACACACACTTCCACACAGGCGGAATTACACGGAGGCCATCTGGATCCTCGCAGGGAAAAAAATGATTTCAAAAGATGCTTCAAGTCTATTTTTACGCCTGTTAACTGTACAATGCAGCAGTACATTTGTATTTCCTCGAGAATAGTTCAAATGGACAATTTTGGTTCTCTATCTATTCAGGACCACTTGGCTGTTTGATCTATAAATAATGAAAAATTATTTATTGGGATACCACGCAATATTGCAACAGTACGCAACCTTGAAAACACTCTTCAGCTCGCCTGTGTGGTTTTCCCCTTACCTGTAAGGTACATTTCCTCTCCTTCCAAAAACATCATGTGACAGCGGGCACACCTGGCACAGCTGGGATGGTAGTGCTTTCCTCCAGCCTGCAGGAAAGGAAAGGAAAGGAAAGGAAAGGAAAGGAAAGGAAAGGAAAGGAAAGGAAAGGAAAGGAAAGGAAAGGAAAGGAAAGGAAAGGAAAGGAAAGGAAAGGAAAGGAAAGGAAAGGAAAGGAAAGGAAAGGAATTAGGCACTGAGAAGCAAAGGTAGTTGACAAAATTGAAAAGGGAACAGATGAAAAATGTGTGTTGGGGGGGGGTCATTTGAATGAGAAACAACTCCACCTTTGTGTGAGCATGTGTCAGAGATGTTTCCATTAAAGCTGCTCAGACACACGTGGTCAATAACAATGCACATCTGCATTGTTGTTTCCATTTATTTGAAGAATATAGACATATTTACACACAAATATGCACGCATACAGGAAAAAAAGGCTCTCACCTCAAGAACTCTGCCACTAATATAACTGTTACAGCTCTCACACTTGATCCCAAACTGGGTGTGGTAGTCGGTCTCGCAATAAGGTACCCCGTCTCTGCATGGAACATAAAGAAACTATTTAACTCTAGCTCCTGGCTTTGCACCACCGCTCTGCTGTTACTTCTCCTTTCTAATTATGGAAATTCACATTTCAGCGAAGGGGCTTTTCAGATCAGAAAATGTTAACTTGAGATACCAAAAAAAATGAAAAAAAGAATCATATTTGCTGACAACAGCTGAATTGTGCATTAGGAAGATCAAGCCACCTACTTGCTGATGTATTCGCCAGTGAGCGCACAGCCGCACGTTCGGCATTTAAAACAACTGACATGCCACTGTCTCTCCAGAGCCAGCAGAGACTGACCCTGTCTGATCTCTTCACCGCAGCCTGCACAGTCTGGAGGAGAGGAGAGGCAGCAATAAGAAGCACAGGGACATTTTGCAGCGAGCTTTTATGCATTTATCAACTCCTGTCTCTGTCCTTGCCTCTCGGGCCTGCCAATCTTTCCTCACATCTCTTCTGTTTGTCTCATGAAAGTCACGCTGTCTGTGCCAGATGGCACTACCAGAGCAAAGCCAGTGTAACATAAGAGAACAGTCGCACAAATAAAATCCAGATCAAATCAAGTAGGCAAGTTTGCTGTTTTGTAGTGATAGCAAAAAAAAAAAAAAAAAAGAATGTGATAGCCGTCATTTACTGTAATACTAATCCATCTGAAGACTGGGCATGTCTTCACTTTTATTATTCTTAAGACACCAATGAACTTCATTTACAGCCAAAGTTTCATACATTTGAATGATCTGCTTTACAGATCTTCATCTCTGTCCAAATTATATAGATGGAAGTAAAATGGTTTTTCATTACAAAGAACACAGGCAATCAATTTGACCTCGTGCAGCATACTCTTTCCATCCAACATAAGTAGCTTTTTGTTTGAGGACAAAATGTGTTAAAATTATCTGCTGTATTTGTGATATTTAGTTTTTCCTTATTTGATTTTGCTCAAAAATGGAAACACATCTTGCTCAATTAATTAATGATACTGGTCAGGATACAAATGGACTTCAGAGCATCTCAAGAGTCAGCTCATTTAATCGTTTGTGTTTTGATAAGTGCTCGCTTGTTGTTGTGTGTAATAATTCATGTCAGCTGTGCAAAACTTACAAAATGTTATGTGTCCTACAAAAGCATGCCTTGGCATGCGTACTTGCACTGATATTGGCGTGCCAGTGTGTGTTTGTTTCTTACAGCTTGGTCCGTGGACCTTAACGGGCTTGTCGGTGTTGAAAGAGTGTGAGCACTGCTGACACACACACTTTTTTCCACAGAAGGTCACTCTGTCTCCAATCGGAAATGGGCTCCTGAGGACAAACGCGTGAAAAGTTAAAAATAAATAAATAAATAAAAATTAAAAAACTGCAGCGAGGGTAGTGCAGAAACTCTCACTTCAGCCAAATCACAAAATACAATAATGTCTAATTCCTTCCCCAGTGTTGCAGTGTTCACCTGTGCAGGCAGTTTAAAGATTCATGCGCTGAGGTTTTGACCCATGTCACTCTCACTGCAGCTTAAAATCTTTAAAAACAATATGTTGACCCTGGGACCATTTAATTACATAGAAGTAAGTAGAAACAAATTAGTATTTCTGTAGTTTGACATTAATAAGAAGCTCTATTTTATATTATTTGTACCTTCCATGTAAAGAGATAAATATGTTTAGTTAAGAATTAAAAAAAACATGTTGCCAAAAGTGATTTTAACCATGATTTGATATCATCAAATGCTGAGACTGAGCAGCGCAGGTGAGCAGGGATCTCCAGTTCATCAGTGAACACCTGAAAAAAATAAATTAAACTTTTAGAAAAAAAATGTTCTTCAAGGTAAGAATGGAAGGGGTCCTCTTTTTATGGCGCAAATTACAATTAAATGACTTAAATTACTTCTCAGATGAATGTTAGTGCCTCGAGGGCAAAGGTGCAAGCCTATGCTGCAAATCTGTGATCTCTTATCTGTCTTAGGAGACTGCATCAAGAATCAATGTTCATCAAAATCTGATATAACCACATGGAGAAGGCATTACTGTGGGAAATCTTTGTCAAAATAAAAAACAAAACACAGCTACATCACAAAAGAGTTTAGTTTTGTGAAAAGATGCAAAGTTCATGTCGTATTATTATTATTATTAACTATATTACTATACTTTTTTAAGAATATGACAGATTTGTCCATCGATAGTCTCCCCCTACCTGCAGATACTGCAGACAAAACACTGCGGGTGGTACGTCCTCCCCAGGGCAGATACCACCTCTCCAGTGATGTACTGGTCACAGCTGTCACACTGGGTCCCGTAGAGCCGCTGGTAGTCCTCTGTGCAGATGTACTCGCCAGAGTGGTGGAAGAAACCCACGTGCACCAAGTCGCAGCCGCACACTGCAGAATCAAAGAGACGTAACTTCATTGGCTCACCACGTTCTGAAATATTTGTACCATACCGTATATTTGTGACGTGACTTGCTGCTTTGGATATATTGTCATGACTGCGAGAATCAGAAGTTACAGCAATTATTGTAACGCATCACTCACATGATAAGTAGGTGTATTGTATCACATGCTGTTAATGTCAGTACAAAGTCGTAACTGTAAGCCCTGTTTGAAACAAACACTCATCTTAATCCACTTATTCGGGGGTTTCACCTTCTGGTTTGAGGTTAGGCACACTACAGTAATCAGCAATTATCTATATTTCGTATGTGACTATTTGCTTTGTTTGTGGGGGTGGAGTTTTTAAGTCTAATCTGTTCTCAGCACTGACCTCTCAGGGGTCACGGCCCTAATCTGGATTTAGAGATAAGAACAGTTGCTGCTCAGTCTCATGTTACACAGTGTTATGGTTGTCGGTTCATCTGAAGATATACAGCTACAGCAAAATGTTTTACCACTTCAGACGGTTTAATACCTCCTTCGTTATATTATCTTTAGGAATACGACTGATCAGTCCCACAATCAATCTGCAGCATTACGACGACCCCAAACACCAGTTCTTCTGCAACAAGAACAGGTCCTGCTACAGATGCACCCACAAAGCCCTGACCTCAACACTGGAGTTAATCAGACAGATAAAATGCCCAGAAAAACTGCAAGAATTTACATCCTTACAACATTAAAAAAAAGAAAGAAAAAAAAGCAATAGGTAAGCAGTAATTATGGAAATGGCTTTGACAGCATCCCCACTTTACCTGCAGGGCTTATAACATTTCTGTATTTTGATAGTGATAACTGCTAATTTGAGTTTGTACAAACTCGATACTCTTATATGCATTAATGTAGGCACTGCCCTGCAACAGACAGTCGAAGAAAAAAGCGTGCATGCCTTGTTTACTATAAGTCCTGACAGCATGATGTATGACTTTTATTAAGCAAATGCAAAGTCATTCAGCCACATGATTGTTTCAGGTCCACTTGTGAGGTGGCTGCTGCTCTGCAGGTTGGTTATGCAGTTTAAAAGGAGCTGAACCATGATTTGCTCTCGCTGGAGGGAGCGTGACCCCTCCATCAGCTGTGTTTCAGTGCATTTCAAACCTCATGCGCCATTTAAAAGGCTATTTATTAATAAAATCACGTAATGATGAATAGGTCACAATGCATGTCTCAAACATGACTAAAGTTCAACATCGCATCAGTTCAGCTTTGCACAAGCCAGCGTACAATATATGTGGCACTGCAACCTAATCAGCAGAGTAAAACGCATAGTCAATGACGCCATATGCTGCATCTTAGAGTGACACAATAATACAAGCTGAATGAAAGTGTAGGTTGGACATCTGAAAGGCAGCCAACGGATCAAGATATCTGACAGGGAATTGAGTGTCTGCTCTGTAATTACGCTAATGGCTCTAAACTCAGAGTGAATGGATGTGAGCTGATCAAAGCCAGAGCGTTGACAGGCTCAGACAGTGAGAGAGAAAGACAGATAGTGTAGAGTAAAGTTGAAGGAGATGCACAGAGGTAAAACAACTGCACTCGCTTTTAAAAATTGCCTTTTACAAGCTGGAAGCCCCAAACATGAGTCAGTTAATTTTAATTGAACAAAAAAAGGTTTGGCAGGCTTTAATAAAACAGTAAAGTAACATTGTGATATTACTGCATATCTATTCAGTGCACATTTTGCAAGCAGGATGCCTTTAGTTATGCCATGTCATCAATGAGTAAGATCCCAGTCAGCAAGTTCATGTGGCCTCTATGTGGATTAAAGGTGGGCTACTTAGATACAGAGTGGGCTTGGGCTTTAAAAGGGCAAATGACATGCTTTTACTATTAAGGGCCACAAATTGAAGCCAATGTGAGCAAAGTGGGGGCCATTACAAGTGAACAAGGGTGAAGAAGGACCCACTTAAAATCCAGATCCCACTCAAAAGTCCAAACACAGTAAGACCACCATGGAATCTGTGGACAAACCCACATGGTACCCAGTGTGCAGCCATTGCAGTCATGATTTTTTTTTTCATTTATCAATAATTGATGCTAAGTTCAGAATACTGCATAGATGCCTACCCTAACCCGTAAACCACAATGCAATTCAAGGTGCTCAGCACATAAAAAGCATCAACACAACATAAATATAAACGGTCACAATTTCAGGAGATGTGGACCCTGATGCAGGAGATTGGGAGGCAGAGTCCTTTATTTTAAACCAAAAGCAAGAAGCAAACAAACCAGAAATGTTAATCAAGAAGCAACTCCAGAAATAACAAAGGGCTTAGACAAAGACAAATACAGAGACACACCAAGGTGGACAGGCAGAAATATGGACAGACACAGTTTCTTAATTCCAAGTGTGCTTGGAAGTTGGAATGTACGACTTTACTTTGGAGGACGGGAGGATTCATTTCAGACTAGCAGGGAAGGACTGAGACAAAGGACAATATATAGAGACACTGACAAACACTCAAGGGAAAAAAAAAGATGCAGATGAAGATAATCACGATACAGTTGACCAAAAGTACGGCCACACCAGAAACATAGTTTCAAAGTAAAACAGGAAATCACGCTAAAGACAAAACAGGACTCCACAAACAAAAGACCACCAGAAAAAAACAGAGGACACATGAATGCAGGCTGAGACCAACACAAACGCTCTAAAGACCAGAGTTTGTGTGGAATTCACACAAGTAATTAAGATGGTCATGGGCAAAAGATGAGCCAGATAAACTTTGGTACAACTCATCTTCTTCAAAAGTGTGAAATACGAGTTTACTGCATATAACCTCCAGATTCAAAAGAGCAAACAAACTGACCACGTTTGGTTTAAGATCTGTGAATGTTAAACAGACCTATTCCATAACATTGAGGAGGCCTACGCACAAAAGCAGATTTGATAATTATATTGGCCAAAAACTATTCAGTGGGTTACATTGAAAGTACTAACTAAAGTACTAACAGAAAGCGCTAACAGCTTGCGATATAAGGTGATAGTATTCACTCCTGGCCTGTGAGAGTCTAACATCAACACCGTGAGCTGAACTACACACATTTGCAGCACCCAAGACTAACTAACTGTTGTTTTTTTTTTTAATTATTTGAAGTCGTGTGCACAACGGCACTCTTCAGCAAAGCTTGAGCAACCAACTATGACAGATACAGGAGTGTGTCTGAATTATCAGCATCATGGTGATGGATTACATTACTATAGATGTTCACAATTATGTTCTTCTAAGAGACAAAAATGGACCGATAGTCTTTGCAGAATTTCAATGGAAACGTGCTCAGGATGCACCCCATGTACTCATGATTGTCCTTAACCCTATAATGCCGGATGTATCATATTCAGTACATCAATTTCTGAGACCTCTGAAGCACCCCATATTCAAAAAAGGAAAAAAAAAGTTTTATACAAACCAAAAAATATAAAAAATAAAAACAACAAAATTTAACCACAGTGCTGAATTGTGTGACAGATGTCAACGAAAAGGATGTGACTCATCAACACAGATGAGGTTTTATTTTTATCCCAAAGAAAACAGTGAAGCGATCATTTCAGAGGCTGGAACTTGTGAGGCTAAAATGGACTTTTTCTTAAAGGAAATAAAAACTAGGACATCATCTCGAACACAGAAACACTGTATTGTGTACTTTTTGTTTTTCTCTGTCTCCTCTGTGGCAAAACTGTTGTCACATAACTTGGAAATGCCAGCCTGACCTTTATTAGCCCGCCTGCTACTGAAGCTGTTCACAGAGGAAGCGTTACTGCTGCAACACACAATCATCTCCTCTGTGAAACTGTGCATCACTGTGTTACAACCCCTAATTCAAAAAAACAATGCATATAGAGGGGAGGCATTCCCAGAGCTTATTTTAGCCCTTGTTACTTTCTCTTTGTGTCCTCCAGACTCAATAACACACCTGACTATTGTGATCTGGTCCAACTTATCATTTCTCACCCTACTGACACCATTCACGTATTAATCAATTTTGACTAAACAGAATACTATTAAGAAGTAGAGCCAAACTGTTCAGGCTGTTCAGGCTTTGCCTCTCTGGAGGGATCGTGGGTTTATAAGGATATCAAACTTCCATTGACCAGTATCCATGGACAAGCGTTTACAGCTGCTGTGGTTATAGAAAGAAACCTCTATTTACTTATAAGCAAGCCAAGCATGAAACGTGTGCAATGTAGACTTGCTCAAATTACAGTCTTCGTTTAAAGATCTAATTTTATCAGCGATGGGACAGCTAGTCAGCATCTGTTGATCAGAAACATCTCTACTGATAGCCACGAACCACATGAAGTCTTCAAACTTTGGTCATTAACCCCTTTATGTTTCCTTTACATCAAAACAAGAATTGTTTTTGTGCGTTTGCACATATTATACATAAGTCACAAAGCTGCATTTCTTCAAATAGCCACCTGAAATGTAAACTTCATAACTCTAGTCACAAATTATACCATTATATTCCTCCTTTTAAATGGAAGCAGTGCAGACACTGCACAAAAGCTCATGAATAGATGAACGGTTGCGACACATCATACAATTAAATCCTTGATGTGCATTCCTGACACTAACAAAGAAAGTTACATCAGTAGTATAGAGTATAAACATGCACCTGAGTGGCAATAATTCAATTTGATTAAAAAGTTCACTAGATGCATTTACAGAAGAAGAAAATGTCACAGCAGAGAACCGCCGGAATATAAATGAGATGGTTCCTGCTTATTACCATCTATCATTAGGTCTCTGTCACATGACATTTTACCGTTTCATGGACTGGCGGGACAAATCATCCTGCTGTCACTTGAACCTGCTGACTGAATGTTCAAATAAGTCAGAAGTTTGTCAGATGCACGTTGTGACCTCTGAACCACGTCACTTCACCGGACTTCACGTGTTGTCCCAAACTGAAGGTTTTCTATATTTAGCCTCTGCTGCATTCCAGATGTGCAAGGATCAAAATAAAACCAGGCAGTTCAGATGCAGCTGGAAGATGATGATTTGGTTTTATTGTACACAACATTAATTAATTAATGAGGCTGCTCAGTAATGAGCAAAATCATTATCATCATTAGCAAGCAAATAATCTAACTGTCTTTTGTGTTTGTAGCTTAAAAAAATAAAGAGACTGGATAGTAATTTAAACTCTAATAACACAACAACACTAAAGGCACAAAAGACTTACACAGTACTGTGTATTAAGGAAATACAAATTAAACGATGAATTATGTTGCGTTTATCCAAAATTTTATTCCCCTTCTTCCTCTATTTTTTTGTTTTCTTTTTCACTGGAATTTCACATGTTTTCTGCTATGGTAAAATATTCAAATACATTTAATACATTCAAATACATGTTAGACCAAAAGGCCTCAGGTGTGGTTATAGATGTGTCAAACACACACGGCAGGAAGACGGTAAATAATGTTCTCTTATTGACAGAAGCAGACAAGTTTGGTTCAATAAAGCGAAAAAATTCATAGGAAAAATGCTTTTGAGAAGGGTCGACATCATTAAAACAGATGTCAAACACACGAATGCCTGGTGTCCTGGTGGCACAAATGTTGACTGTCTCATCCCCAGTGTAATAATTTTTAGTTGAACAAAAAAATGACACAAAAACATAAAGAAGTAAAACATTGTCCCACTGTGGAAACGCTCACACAAAGGAGTGCTGCAGAGCTGATACAGTCGCTGGCGCTACACAGTTCGTCCTTGAAGTCTCTTTTGTGGGAAGCAGCCAGGCCATGCGCGACTCTGTGACTGAGGACAGACTTACACACATCAAATCCACAGACTCTTGCTCTTTGCATGTTTAACTCCTCAAAAATGGTTTTGTTTTGTTTACCTCTGAGCTTTTAAATTCTATTTGGAGGATGAAGGTCAGACGTTTTCATTGTTGCCGGTTCAACTAAGAATCTTAATTCTTTTAGGAAAAACTGCACTGTAAATCATTTCCATACATGATAAGAATCTGACTATTTTAGGCATTTTTTTGCTCTTTTGTTTCTGTAAGTTCAAGGATGATGTGGATGACTACATATTCAGAGAGGAAGAGAGGTTTGGGTTTTTTGGGTTGTTTTTTTTTTTGCAAGATGGGAGTCAAGGGAGAGATTAGAGGAAGCAGAATAGTGAGAGGGCATCATATGTGAAGTAAAGGGAAGCAGATAGCAAAGTGAAGGGATGAGACAGAGAGACCCTGGGGAGGTATCAATGAAGCTATTGATCTCTCCGTCCAGCTCACATCTGCCATCCTGTCACAGTCCTCCTACTTCTATTTGTATCATCAACATTGGATGGATTACCTTGCTACTCTCAATTTGCACGAAGAGGATAGATGGGCAAAGTGGAGAAATGGCAATGAGGAAACGGGAAAAGAAGGCTCATCAGTCTTCCCAGATGTATAACATAAAATTTACTGACAATGTTGCACAGTGGATTTTTTGATAGGTAAGTGTTGACATTCAGTCAAAGTGAGCAGGAATGACTACATTACTTTACATATTTGCATAAAATGCAGACCTTGAAGACACAAACATTACAAAAACTGACACTATTTGCTTTAAAAGTGGGAACATTTATAAATAAATGTTAAATTTTCTACGAGAATAAAGCAATATTGCCAGCATAGATCCTTTTTAATTTTTTCCCCTCCGTCTTATCAGTGTTCACCCTTTGGAATACAAGATCTTATTTTTGTTCTTCTCATGCTAAAAGAATTTAACGTTTTTTTGGTCAAAATCAAAAGTCAAAGTTGTAAATGTTGTTTGACTTAAACCTTATGTACTTGAATGTGCTAAATGTGCGGTGATTGGTCATCTGTGACATAAGAAACCACTGACAAGTACACCAAATATTACTGATCATTTATTTCATGCAAAGAACTGCAGGGAGACCTTTGGATCTAGCATTTACTGTATGTTGTTGTTCCTATGACACATACCCACCTAATTATTGCTGCTAACCAAAAAAATAAATAAAAACAAAATAAATAAATGAAACCCCTAATAGCAGGAATACTCCATCATTGCAGATGGCTCAACCAACAAGACAAGGCATCACGTAGACTTGCTGAAAACCAGTTAAACACATGATAACAAAGACCCCAAGGTACTGATGCAGCCCTCAAACTCCCCAGGTCCCAGTCCTATCCAAGGGATGTGCTGCAACAAGCCCAATTTATACAGGCTCCATGTCGGAACCCAAAGGAGCTGAAAACAACCTTCTGACGGCACCAAAGTCTCAAGGACTGCAGTTTTGATGGACCAAAAGGTAAGTACACGTTAGAGGTGGTTTTAAATTTGTGGTTGAAAGGTACAAAGTGACTTTTAATGCTCAGCTGCTGGTTAAACAAAAACAGAGACTGTTTGTCAATGTCGCCATAACAAGGTTGTCCAATACAAGAAACATCTTATCTTTTGTTTTGCATGCATTTGGCTATAAAGTCAAGTCATATGACCTGATAATTTCCTCATGTAAATTAATGGACTGAAATTTCTCTTAGGCGAAATATGATCATTTCTAAGAAATTAATAATAACATCAAGTATCAAGTATACTTCAGTTTAATTTAAAGAAGAAAAAAAAGAATATGGATTTAGGTTTCATAGCCCTTTAATTAGTCCTAAACAAGCCAATAACGGCACGCTGCCTCGTCTGGATCGTCTCCTTGTTCCCAAAATAGAAGCACTCTTCAGTCTTGAATAGCCACACTAACAGTCAATTATCCTGTTTACCAAAAACAAAGACGTATTGTATCCCTGACATTCAAATCAGGAAGCAAATAAAGAATGTGAGACAAAAGAGTGACAGAGTGAGGAGATGGATACATAAAGACCAGAGAAAGAAGAAAAAACAGAGATGTCTGTGTTCTAAAAGCTGAGGAGTTGACTCCTGCCCACATCATCAGCTGATGTTGGCTCAGCTGATGGTCCATTAGCAGAAAGTCATTAAGCTTAGTCAGCAAGATCAAGTGTCCATAATGAGAAAAACTTTATATCAAAGACAGAACAATAAATCAGGCTTGTGTCCTGTCATAAGGAATAAGTGCTTTAAATAAGGAAAACAGTCAACCAATTAGATAATTCATTATTCATCCAAACATACATCCAAAGGAGGTACTTCAGCTCAGGTTGTTTTGAAGTTCCTCAGTGATCAGTGTTGCGTGCAACGAAATATGATGTTTGATGAAAAAAATATATAAATCCTCCTCTTTTGGAGCTTTGTGATTCAGTGCATTGAGGCGATGCAAGTTGCACATCAAACAGAGAAAACTGTTTTGTCTTGCAGCACGCTTTGGGACTGTGTAGGCCCCGGCCTGCAAAAGGAGGTTAGCTGGTTGGAGTCTGACTACGCGCTGAAAACCTGCTGACTGCACTGCAAAGCTGGCTGCTGACTCCAGACCTCTTTTAGTTTGTTCTATTCTATCTGTTCACTGGTGGAGCCCAACCATGAAAAGATGCACAAATAGAAAAAACCCCCACAAATGCTTGCATACATGCACGCACACAGAATGACAACTGCAAAGCCACACAGCCTATGAGCCTTTACCCTGTTATAAAGTATATGTTCCTGCTTCCTACATTAACACCACACCCTATTTAATGAATATATTGCTTGTATTACTTATTGTAAACTTCCGTGTGTGTTTTTTTTATTGACTGTATTTATTAGTTTTTGTCCAAATGGAGCTTAAGGATGTGCGGCAACAACGAAAAGCTTTTGCTGACAGAAACAGCAAAAGTTTCTCTGAACTTTCAAACATTCAAACAAAATAAAATTCCATCCATGCATCTTATACACCTACTTCAATTCTTTGAAGTAGGTGTATAAGATTCAACAACAAAGTGTATGTTTATGATTGCAGTTTTTAAACATTTTTAAATGTATTTCCTGATGAGAAGTAGATTCATTTTCTTGAATGATGGTTTGTTTAGACAAAAGGCAAATCAACTTTTTGCAATTCATCTTATGTTACTTGTGCAGTTTTGGTCACTGGAGTGTTTTTGCATTATGTAACAAATTATAATTTGCCCTGGTTACGTGGTATACCTCAGTATTTAAATGGAAATGTAGATAATAGTACTAAAACCACCTTTTTGATTCTACCTACAGCCACGCAGCATCTGTTGTTGATCTTTGACCACTTCTTTTAAAAATTGCAGAGAGGCCCAGGGCTGACCTGCTGGAGGACAATGATGCTGTCATGCTAGAGTGATGTATGCTTCCTCAAACTTCTTTTAAAAAGGCAGAAGGTGCCGTAAAAACATGTGAATGCCAGAATAGAGGATTTCCTTGCTGTTTTCTCACATTATTTATCAGTGTTCATAATGTTATGGGTTATTGGTTTGCTAATCTAGATGGACTTGTCTCATTGTTTGCCTTGTTTGAACTAGATACTGACAGGAAATAAAGTATACTGACATGGTCTAACCCCCATTACTAAATCTTGCTCCAAAATCTCGCTCTTGGAAAAATCTCAATGCTGATAAGCTGCTATGACAGACTATCACACAAATTGTTTGCTCAAGACTTCATCTATCCATGCCCTTCTCTTGACTTTCAAAAGTGGTCGCGGTTCAGATAATTTCATTTACGTTATTACGTAATATCAGCTATTTAACTGTGTTTGAGTATTTCTCAACAAATAAATCAGTTACCTTAAATACCACACCATTCATCTTAAAGCCACTCTATGTAGAAATAACAATTCTGACCACAGGAGGGCAGCATATCTCAATGCTGATAAGCTATTATCACAAGAGTGTTCATGTGTAAGCCCCTGGTGTAAGACACAACAATGTGCGTCTTTAATAGGACAAAGTGTTGCTAAAAGACATTCCCAGTCATTGTCACTGTCTCTTTTGTCATTTTGTTAACAGTAGATCTACACTCCATGAACAACATCTGTTAATTATTGAATTCAGGTGTTTCAATCAGAGCCGTTGCCACAGGTGTACAAAATCAAGCACCTAGCCATGCAGGCTCCCTATGCATATTTATGGTACAAAGATAGTCGTTCTGAAGAGCTCAGTGAGTTTAAGTTTGGCACCATGAGAGGATGGCACCTTTGCTATCGGATAGTTTGTGAAATTTCATGGCTTTCAATGGCTGAGCAGCCACGCCCGGCCTCACATCATCAAGTCCAGTGCCAAGCGCTGGATGAAGCGGTGCTTATCTCACTGTCACTGGACTGTTGAGCAGTGCTAATGCAAATAAAACTTCCAAAAAGAGTGGAATCTGTTATAGCAGCAAAAAGGGAGCTTGTACTCCATAGAAAAGTATATGTAATTGACAATAATATCATGAATAATGTCCCTGTCGAGTCATGGTCAGGCATCCATCTACTTGTGCCCACGTAAAGCAGATGTGGTCAGGAATGGTATGAATACGTCACTTTAATAACATTTATTTCTGCAATACGAACAATAATGAACATTTAATAAGATTGAATCAAATTCCCCATCAGCAAAATTTTCCAGATACTGATGTTGCAGTGTCCCTTTATTGGCCGATGTAATACACTTTATAAATGTCTAGATCCTGGCTTTAATGCTGCTGTAGTGAACATTCAGGTTATGTTTCAATAAGACCAGATGAGTTATTCAATTGTTCCGGTTCCCTCTTGTCTGAGTAGTGGCAATAATTTAATATTTAATTATGAAAATTGATTTGTGTGGAATCCACACAGAAAATCGTGCATTAAAGCAACACTGGAAAAGCTCAATGAATATAAGTGAAGGAGAACAGGATCAGATATGAGGAGGCGTTTATGTGCGCTGTGTACATAGAGACAGGTTTGCATTCATTTATAAAAACTTCTCTAATAACTGTCAATATATGACTATTTTGTTTAAATACATATTGATGGACATATTTTCCATGAGTCAGTTCTAATTAACTATAGTCCAAACACTGAGCAGCTCAGAATAGCATCTACATGTTCATTAGTCGCTCATTTCATTTCCCAGTAACCTTTCAATAAAGCATCTTGACATAAAAAATAAAGTCTGGCCCAAACGTGGCCAATAATCTCAGTTTTCTTTGGCCCACATTTGGCTTTGACTTACAACACTGACTGGGAAACACTGTCGGTAGCCCAAATTTTAGTTTTCTTACGACTAGCTCTCACAACACTTTCCATATACCAGGTGAATACTGTCTTCTGAAATTTGGGCTGCATCTGGCTCATACAGAAGATGCAAAAACCTCAGCTTGGCCCAACTCATGAATTTTGGGTCTTATCTACATACAGCTCACCAGGGAAGTACCTGAGCCGTAAGTGCCAAAAGTCCATGAGATTAGGCCCAAACATACAAGCTTTATGGGTTGTACTACGCAATTACTCAGCAGCTCCTTGTTATTTGGGGATAACAAGTTCAATTTCAATTAGAAATTACACCCTTGAGATGACCATAGATACTTATAAATGACACTTTATTTACTTTATTGTAAGGCGTTACCATTTTCTTACCTTGGCAGGTGAAGCACTGGACATGGAAGTGTGTGCTCTTGACACGCACCACCTCCCCATGGCAAACTTCCCCACACCGCTCACACACGATTGGGGAATTTCCTCGGCTGGAGAGAGGTGAGCCGCTGTTGTTGTTTCCTCCATAAAGGCCTGACTGGTACTGAACTGAAGCAAGAGGAGATGAGGGGAAGAAAAACATGTCCCTTACTACAGTTTTCAGTATTTTTCTGTTTATCTTCCTTTCAGCTGAAGTAAAGCATCTGATCAAAGAAAGATAAAGAAATGCATAGCAACAGCCTCAAACTAAATGTATCCAGTGCATTTTTATGAGGGGAAAACTGTTAAATTGTGTTGTGTTATGTTAGTGTTAATGTTTAAGTAGCTTTGTCTTCAAAATTGAATGAAAACAACAAAGACTGACATGCTAAAAATGACTTTCAATAACCGCAGATGTGCTCTTCAGCTCTTCAAATGAGACAACTGGATAATCAGAGGACTTATTATTCAAAGACAAACAATATGATTCAAATATAAGCCAGGCAGCAAACCGTCAAACAGCACCAGTAACAAACTCAGGGAAACACAGACACACATAAGTTGTCTCCCATTGTAGAAGAAAGATAGCTGAGGGATTGGCATTCCTGGAAATACTCTGAACAAGGGATCAATGCTGCTCATAGTCATTGATTACCAGGTAGCAGCCTAATGGAGAGAGACAGAAAACCAAGCAAAGTTATGTCTTTGCAAACTGTGGCTGGCGTTCTGCATTTTATTTGTCTGGTTGTAACTTGTTACATAAACTACAACGTATACTGACCCCTCTCCACTTTCAAGTCCTCTGTACCTGAACCAAGCTGGATGCTGATCCCATTTTAAAAAGTTGCAAGACATGTCACATGAAATGGACAACATGAATGACATACCGTTGTTGTGCTACATTTTGTTAACATAACATTCCTTTACTAAGTTCAGAATAATCAAAACCAAGTCCAATGTGATCTAAACACATTGTAATACAGTCTAATTTGATCTAAAACCTTTACCTGCTAAACTCCTATCATAACATGAACAAAACTCAATCTAACAAGGTCTGTTATTGCACAGTTTGGTTTAAATCCAAATACAATCTAGTTAGAAGACGATTTAAATTAGGTGGGTTACAAATGTACCTAATTAAGGCAAGTTTTGGCAGGACAAGTTTATTAGTGTAGCACATTTTATGTACAAAACAATGCAAAGTGCTTTACAAAAAAGATAAAAACATGCATTGAAAAGTAAAAAAGTGTTTAAAAGCAGAAATTAAAGACAGACATAAGTTAAAAGAATTAAACAAATGAGATGCAAGAAATAAAAGGTTGTAATCCTTTGTGGTACATTACTGGAATGCAGCAATGTAAATAAAAACCTGGGGGTTCTGGTTGGTTCATAATGAAATAGTGATGCATTTTGACCCTAGACCATTCAGAGGTTTATAAACCAACAGCAGGATTTTAAAATTTATACCGTGACAGACAGGAAGCCAGTGTAAAGATCTAAGAACTGGAGTTATATGGTCCACTTTCTTGGTCTTAGTGAGGACAGCAGCAGCTTTCTGAACCAACTGCAGCTGTTTGATGGATTTTTTAGGGAGAATGCCGTAACAATATTCCACTCTACTGAAAATAAAAGTGTGGACAGGTTTTACTGAGACGTCAGTCCTTTATTCCTTGATATATTATTTAGGTGATAATAGTCTGACACTACTGTCTTAATGTGGCTGTTGAAATTCAGGACTAAATCCAGAACCAGTCCCAGATTTCTGGCTTGGCGATTGGTTTTTAGCTTCACTGCTTGAAGCTAAGTGATGACGTTTAATCTTTCTTCCTTGGCTCCAAACACTATTTTTTCTGTATATAGATTCGTGAGTCATCTGCATAGTTGTGGTAATGCTTTTAGTTTTATATTCATAATTTGAGTGTATGGGAGCATGTAGATGTTAAACAACGGTGGCCCCAGAACTGAACCTTAAGGAATTCCACGTGTTATTTTTGTTAGCTCCTATTTGTAGTTACCTAAAGACACAAAATGCTCCTTGTCTTTTAGATAGGACTCCAACCAGGCAACTGCTGTGCCAGAAAGTCCTGCCCAGTTCTTCAACCGGTCTATCAAGATGGCCATTCAGGCCAAAACTCAGTCCAAACCTAAGTTATATATATGACTGAAAATCAACATCATAGACACATTCCACACAACGACTAATAAAAAAAAAAGTTCTCTTCAGTGGACCCTTTCTTTTAGCATCTTTGTAATATGAAATGTTCCAGAAATCAGTCCTGCCCACTGCAATAAGATCACAACTCCATGATGACAATTGGTTCTTTGTCAACAATGAGAGATTGTCATCCTTCTAATTTTTCTTTGGGATTAATAAAACTACCACTTTATTCAATTCAGTGTGAGGATTAGATCTTAATTGCTTTGTGGACATGTAAACAACACAATAAGCCATTTACCGATGAATGACTCCTGATTCGTTCTAAAGTTAAGATTTGCAGCAGAAGAAGTTTCCTGATTTTACAACTTTCAGTCTGGTGGGTAAGGACTTATTAAAAAGTCCATTAAGAAATTGTCCAAACATAGTATTTGAAGTTATTTATTTGAAGTATTAAAGAACTAGTAATGACTGAATGTGAGGACCATTTTTGAGGTGGTTCTTCAAAGAACAGCCTTGGGCCGAGGTAAGTTGCTGTGATATCTGCTTTTGCACTTATAAATGTCTAGAGATGCACTCTACTGATGGCTTCTGTAATGAGTTTTATCATCCAGATCAACTTTCCTTTCTCAACAAACTCAACATTATTATTTTCACCTTTTGTTATTAATATTTGTTCTTATATTTATCCTGATTGTTAAAAAAAAAAAGGAAATACAAATGCACAATATGCTGCATTTCATCCTTTATGCATATGTCGATGAAACTCTGAGTAATCCTGATATGTACATGACTCTAGAGACAGAAAAGGTCACTGTGGATCTTTTTGGGATTACACTTCTTTGATCCTTGCTTACAAAACTGGTCAAATCCCCCTTGGTGAAAGAAGTCCTTTCTTTATGCTATCAGAAACACACACAAGCAAGTGTACTTTGTCTCTATCATGGGATTATAAAGGAACAGCGACACGCGACGAATAGAGCAGGGCAGGTGACAGATTCTATTTGGATTTCCGATGACGGCCATTTGTGCACAAAATATTGTGCAACAGTCTGAGCAGCAAATCTACTGTATTCTGAATTCAATTACATTACAGTTAATGCTACTGCATCCCAGAGTCCGGGTATTATGCAATCGCTGCAACAGAACATGCAGGCAGGTTAAGCTGATAACAGACAGACACACACACACACACAGAGCAAGACCTGTAGGTATATACACGTTTACAGGAGGGGGAAAAAAAGTAAAAGTGGGACAGAAATGTTGTATACTTGTGTATGTGTGTATGTGTGTATGTGTGTGTGAGCATCACAGGCTCTGGCACCGGTTCTGTTGGCAGATGGCAGCACAAGGACTGGAAGACCAGCCATAGAAAGATCTGAGCCACCTGTGAGTAACTCCAGGAGGAAAGTGTCATCTTCATGTGTGTGTTTGTTATTACTAGTAGGTAAAATTCCACTTTCTAAAACCATGTATAGTAACTGCACTGCATGTGATTTGGTCCTTTGTGTGTTGCATGTGTTTTTTTAGGATACAGACGCTGGTTTAATCCACAGTGGTAATCTGTTGTGTGTGAGCATCAGGTAAAAGGTATCTAACTGAATAAAAAAAATTAAACAAGCAAAATAACATCTATTGTCCTGTATGAAATCCCTCCAGGTTGGTGTTAGGTTAACATCAACAGATGCTGTTAAGAAATTGATTTCAAACAGTCACTTTCTCAACTGTTGCCTTTTTTGTGTCACTTCCATTAAATTTAGGTACATCTGCTCCTCAGGTATGTCTCCGACCTTGTTTTTAGTGCTTAAGGGCATTACAGTGTTTGCTTGCACTACGCAGAGCAAGACGTGTGATGACATTTGATTACTACTCTGTTTAATCCCATTTGCCTACAGCTCTCCTCTAAATGGCTTCAAAGTCAGATAAGCCATTTATTCTGCACACTTTGACAGCATAACATATTTCCTCTGACCTGTGACCTTGTGGGTTAACAGCCTGGATATAAACCAATAAGCTCTGCCATAGTGTGAACCAAAGCAGTCAGCCAAAACGTAATTCCCATCTTTTCTGTGAGAGATTTGAGGGCCTACAGTCACTCAGCCAGGGCCTCTCTGCTCCTGTGAAAGGTTGTAACTGTACTAGTGTATCCCCACCAGAGCTTTTATAAGGTTAAATATCTCCCTCAGGTGGGATGTGAAGAGCCAAAGGGCTCTTTGAAGGAGTAGGCAGCTGCTTTAACTCCAATACTGCTGGAAGGTTAACTTTGATTTATTTATTTATTGCAATAGATTTAGGAATTTGGTGCTTTCACATTGACAAAAGGTCTGGACACCTGCTCTATGTTTGACATTGGACCATTTTGTTGCCTTACCTTAACAGTCTTTTGATTGCAGAGAAGACAGAAACAGCTTTCAACAAAAAAAGATCATTATTTTCCAAAATGGTCAAATTAAAATAAATTCAGTTGAATCTTGTGGCTTCTGCAGTGCATCTTTAGCCAACCCTGGCAACTTACTGTCCTAAAAAAACCGGCAGTGGTGATGGATGCTGTCAGACATCCACACAGTGATTTTTTTTTTTTTTTTTTTTACACCTTAATTTATAAAATAGTTTGTGACAAAATGAAAAACAATTTCACTAAGTAAGTCAGTGATCAATAATGTCGTCGAGGAAATGTTTGTTTATTCCACATTCAGTCCTTTCAGAGAAATTGTTATTGATTAGGTAGAAACCCCTTACACACGTACTTGCACACTGCTTACCTTTCGTTGGTCCGCTCATGATGCCAAGAGGAATTCCAGCAGTTTGACTAACTGGATCAGCTTTTAGAGTCACTCCATTTCAGCCTCCAGAGACAGGGCAAAAGATCCCAATATCACAGCGCACCCTCTTCAGCTCCCAGCGTCCCTGTCCGATTTGAACTCGTCCTCCGCGCGCTCTGCCTCGGTCAGGAGAGGGCTTTCCCCGCTCCTCCCAGCAAGCGGATTACCGCCAGGCGCGGCAGATTGCACCTTACCACCCTTAGGGCAGGAATTAAATTGAAACTGACGGTTCAATGCTCCCCCTCAGGTCTTTTTGTTCTTCATGTCCCGTCGGGTTAAACCCCGCGGCGCAGAGACGTCCATCCCGCCCTGTCCGCTCAGCGCGCATCCGCCATGCGTGCGCTCCGGTGCCAGGGCTGGAATGCTGGATGTCGACTTTCCGTGGGGTTTTCACAGACTCGGGAGCTGTCAAAGACCGTCTCTCCCCGTGCAGGACAGACTTTCCACTCCCACGGTGCGAGAGCGCCGAACAGCGTTTCAACAACAAACTGCGGGGAGGAAACGCCTGCTAGTCGAGCTAGAATGAATGAATGAGCTTTAAGACTACAACTAACCGATTTTTTTGTGTGTAATTATGACATTTGTTTGTTTTTACGTCTTAGCCTGTCCGCTTAAGTGTGTGTTGATTTTGTTTTTACCATTAAGGACTTCATGCTGCACTGTAGATAGATAGATAGATAGATAGATAGATAGATAGATAGATAGATAGATAGATAGATAGATAGATAGATAGATAGATAGATAGATAGATAGATAAGATAGATAGATAGATAGATAGATAGATAGATAGATAGATAGATAGATAGATAGATAGATAGATAGATAGATAGATAGATAGATAGATAGATAGATAGATAGATAGATAGATAGATAGATAGATAGATAGATAGATAGATAGATAGATAGATAGATAGATAGATAGATAGATAGATAGATAGATAGATAGATAGATAGATAGATAGATAGATAGATAGATAGATAGATAGATAGATAGATAGATAGATAGATAGATAGATAGATAGATAGATAGATAGATAGATAGATAGATAGATAGATAGATAGATAGATAGATAGATAGATAGATAGATAGATAGATAGATAGATAGATAGATAGATAGATAGATAGATAGATAGATAGATAGATAGATAGATAGATAGATAGATAGATAGATAGATAGATAGATAGATAGATAGATGTGGCCAAAAGTTTTGAGAATGACAAAAATGTTAGTTTTCAAAAAGTTTGCTGCTAAGCTGCTTTTAGATCTTTGTTTCAGCTGTTTCTGTGATGTACTGAAATATAATTACAAGCACTTCATACGTTTCAAAGGCTTTTATGCAAGGAGTCAGTTTTTGCAGTGTTTGCAGGCCCTTCTTTTTCAGGACCTCTGCAATTCGACTGGACATGCTCTCAATCAACTTCTGGGCCAAATCCTGACTGATAGCAACCAATTCTTTCCTAATCACGTCTTGGAGTTTGTCAGAATTAGTGGGTTTTTGTTTGTCCACCCGCCCCACGAGGATTGACCACAAGTTCTCAATGGGATTAAGATCTGGGGAGTTTCCAGGCCATGAACCCAAAATTTTAACATTTTGGTCCCCGAGCCACATAGTTATCACTTTTGCCTTATGGCATGGTGCTCCATCATGCTGGAAAATGCATTGTTCCTCACCAAACTGCTGTTGGAAGAAGTTAGAGGGTGTTTTGGTACCATTCTTTATTCATGGCTGTGTTTTTGGGCAAAATTGTGAGTGAGACCACTCCCTTGGATGAGAAGCAACCCTACACATGAATGGTCTCAGGATGCTTTACTGTTGGCATGACACAGAACTGATGGTAGCGCTCACCTTTTCTTCTCCGGACAAGCCTTTTTCCAGATGCCCCAAACAATCGGAAAGAGGCTTCATCGGAGAATATGACTTTGCCCCAGTCCTCAGCAGTCCATTCGCCATACTTTTTGCAGACGAACAATCTGTCCCTGATGTTTTTTTTTTTTTTTTTTTAGAGAGAAGTGGCTTCTTTGCTGCCCTTCTGAACACCAGGCCATCTTCCAAAAGTCTTCGCCTCACTGTGCGTGCAGATGCGCCCACACCTGCATGCTGCCATTCCTGAGCAAGCTCTGCACTGTTGATACTCCGATCCCACAGCTGAATCCTCTTGAGGAGACGATCCTGGTGCATGCTGGACTTTCTTGGACGCCCTGAAGCCTTCTTAACAAGAGTTGAACCTCTTTCCTTGAAGTTCTTGATGATCATATAAAATTGTTAATTTAGGTGCAATCTTAGTAGCCACAATATCCTTGCCTATGAAGTCATTTTTATGCAACGCAATGATGGCTGCACGCATTTCTTTGCAGGTCACCATGGTTAACAATGGAAGAACAATGATTTCAAGTATCACCCTCCTTTTAACATGTCAAGTCTGCCATTCTAACCCAATCAGCCTGACATATTGATCTCCAGCCTTGTGCTCGTCAACATTCTCAACTGAGAGACGATTACTGAAATGACCTCAGCAGGTCCTTTAATGACAGCAATGAAATGCAGTGGAAAGTTTTTTTGGGGGTTAAGTTAAGTTTTCATGGCAAAGAAGGACTATGCAATTCATCTGATCAGTCTTCATAACATTCTGGAGTATATGCAAATTGCTATTATAAAAACTTTTATAATATATTATATATTTATGCAATTCTCAAAACCTTTGGCCATGACTGTGAGATATATATATATATATATATATATATATATATATATATATATATATATATATATATATATATATATATATATATATATATATATATATATATATATATATATATATATATATATATATATATATATATATATATATATATATATATATATATAAAAAAAAAAAAAAAACTCGTTCCTCACCCTCCGTGGGTGGTGTCCCTTCTAAGCTCGGGTCCTCTACCAGAGGCCAGGGAGCTTGAGGGTTCTGCGCAGTATCTTTGCTGTTCCTAACACTGCACTTTTCTGGACTGAGATGTCTGAGGTTGTTCCGGGGATCTGCTGCAGCCACTCTTCCAGTTTGGGGGTTACTGCCCCGAGTGCTCCGATCACCACGGGCACTACTGTCACCTTCACCTTCCAGGCCTTCTCCAGCTCCTCTCTAAGCCCTTGGTATTTCTCAAGCTTCTCGTGTTCCTTTCGCCTGATGTTACCATCACTTGGTATTGCCACATCCACCACCACGGCTTTCCTCTGCCCTTTGTCTACCACCACGATGTCTGGTTGGTTTGCCACCACCATCCTGTCTGTCTGTATCTGGAAGTCCCACAGGAGCTTTGCTCTGTCATTTTCCACCACCTTGGGAGGTGTTTCCCATTTTGACCTTGGGGTTTCCAGCCCATACTCCACACAGATGTTTCTGTAGAGTATGCCCGCTACTTGGTTATGGCGTTCCATGTATGCTTTCCCTGCCAGCATCTTACACCCTGCAGTTATGTGCTGGATTGTTTCCGGTGCTTCTTTGCACAACCTACACCTTGGGTCTTGTCTGGTGTGGTATATCTGGGCCTCTATTGCTCTGGTGTTCAGAGCCTGCTCCTGTGCAGCCAGGACGAGTGCCTCTGTGCTGTCCTGTAGGCCAGCTCTCTCTAGCCATTGGTAGGACTTCTTGAGATCAGCCACTTCAGTTATGGTTCGATGGTACATCCCGTGTAGGGGCTTGTCCTCCCATGATGCTTCCTCCTCCAGCACCTCTTCACCTTGCCATTGTCTGAGGCATTCACTGAGTACGTCATCCGTTTGGGCCTTGTCCTTGATGTACTCATGGAGCTTGGCAGTTTCGTCCCGGATAGTGGCTTTCACACTCACTAGTCCTCGGCCTCCTTCCTTACGGCTTGCGTACAGTCTCAGTGTGCTGGATTTGGGGTGGAACCCACCATGCATGGTGAGGAGCTTCCTTGTCTTAACATCTGTGGTCTGTATCTCTTCCTTTGGCCACCTTATTATTCCTGCAGGGTATCTGATCACTGGCAGGGCGTAGCTGTTTATTGCCCGGGACTTGTTCTTGCCATTGAGCTGGCTTCTTAGGACCTGCCTTACTCGCTGGAGGTATTTGGCTGTTGCCATTTTCCTTGTAGCCCCTTCGAGGTTACCATTTGCCTGTGGTATTCCAAGGTACTTGTAACTGTCCTCAATGTCTGCTATTTTTCCTTCTGGGACTGAGACCCCTTCTGTGTGGACTACCTTGCCTCTTTTTGTCACCATCCTCCTACATTTCTCAAGCCCGAATGACATCCCGATGTTGTTGCTGTAGATCCTGGTGGTGTGGATCAGGGAGTCTATGTCCCGCTCACTCTTAGCGTACAGCTTGATGTCATCCATGTAGAGGAGGTGACTGATCATAGCTCCATTCCTGAGGCGGTATCCGTAGCCAGTCTTGTTGATTATTTGGCTTAGGGGGTTCAGACCTATGCAGAACAGCAGTGGGGACAGCGCATCTCCTTGGTATATGCCACATCTGATGGACACTTGGGCAAGTGGCTTGCCATTTGCCTCGAGAGTGGTTTTCCACAGGCCCATCGAGTTTGCAATGAAGGCCCTTAGAGTGCTGTTGATCTTGTACATCTCCAAGCACTCAGTGATCCATGTGTGTGGCATCGAGTCGTAGGCTTTCTTGTAATCAATCCAGGCAGTGCACAGGTTGGTATTTCGGGACTTGCAGTCTTGGGCGACTGTTCTGTCAACCAGGAGTTGGTGTTTGGCTCCTCTGGTGTCTCTGCCTATGCCCTTCTGTGCTTTGCTCATGTATTGCTCCATGTGCCTGCTTATCTTAGTCGCAATGATGCCTGACAGGAGCTTCCATGTTGTGGAGAGGCAGGTTATTGGTCGGTAGTTAGATGGGGCTGCACCCTTTGTGGGATCCTTCAGGATCAGGATCGTTCGTCCTTCGGTTAGCCATTCTGGGTGAGTCCCATCTCTTAGCAGCTGGTTCATTTGTGCTGCCAGGCGCTCATGGAGTGCTGTGAGTTTCTTTAGCCAGTAGGCCTGGATCATGTCTGGGCCCGGTGCTGTCCAGTTTTTCATACCTGAGACTCTTTCTTGGATGTCTGCCACTGTGATGGTGACTGGTTTCTGCTCAGGGAGGTTGCTGTGCTCCTCTCTTAGGGAGACTAGCCATTGAGCACTGCTGTTATGTGCTGCATCCTTCTCCCATATACTCTTCCAGTACCTCTCAGTTTCCAGCCTTGGTGGGTCTGCTCTGTTGTTATTACCCTGCCATTGAGCATACACTTTCGCAGGTTGAGTTGCAAACAGCCTGTTTATTCGTCTGGCTTCATTGTCTCTAGTGTATCTCTTCAGGCGGCTAGCCAAGGCTTGGAGCCTTTGTTTGGCAGTTTCGAGTGCTTCAGGTATGGGTATCTGGTTGTACTTCTTGGGTACTGGTCTTTTCATTGCACCTTTCTGGGCCCCTGTCAATTGACTCACTTCTCTCCGTGCCACCTTGATTTTTACCTCCAACCTTCGTTTCCATGGTGGGTCATGTTTCTCGTGGTTCCCATGGTTGCTCTTATAGCCAAGCATCTCCAGGATCACTGCTGCTGAAGTGTATATCAGCTCATTGGTCTCGGTGATTGTTGTGGTAGGGATCGCTGTCAGTGCTGCATTCACATTGTCCAGGAGACTTTCAGATGGTGCTTCACTTGGTCTTGGTAATCGCTGCCGGGGTTGCCTTGTGTTTAGTCTCGCCATGATCTTATCTTTCAGATCCTTCGCTGCCTCGCTCAGCGTTATTGGGGCTTGGTACCCAATCTCTGGAGGGGCAGGTTGTGTAACCTCCCCTCTGACCTGGCGTCCTGATTCCCCCATGCAGGTATTCACCTTGCATTCGTCAATCTCAAGTTGTGATAGCAGTTGCCGTTTGTGGATGTTGGAACACTGAGCTACTAGTTGTTTAGCTGTCAACTGTGACTGTGGGTTTCGAAGTAACCATTGTGCCCACATTCTCTGCATGTAACCCCTCTGAGTAGGGTTACTTGAGTAGTAGCATTCCAGCAGAGCCTTGTTGTCGCATCTCGCCCATTTCCGCCTTGTTCCAGTAGCCCACTTCTCATCAAGGTGCTCTGGTTCCCCAGCACCTGACGCAGACCTTGTTTGGCCGGGCGACGTCTGAGCCGGCATGTCATCTGTTTCATTGTCTCTCATCATGGTATGAGGTAGGCGGTATTAGCGTGAAGGGTCTTGCCCAAGGACCCACACTGGGTGCTGTTCATAGCTCATGTTCCCCCCGGGAATCGAACCCCTGACCTCCTGTGTGCCAGTCCTGCACTGTATATATATATATATATATATAAAAGAAATTGGATTTCTTTTGGTCAAATTTGTAGACAATTTCATTACACACATAAAGGCTTTTATTGTCTATAGCAATCAGCTCTGTCAATGGTTTCCAGCCAAACCCATCAAACTTCCACATCTAAGGTATGTCCAACTCAGTAGGATGTCTTTTCCACCCTGGGAGAAGTTACCTAGAGCACAATCTAATAAGTTCCTCTACAGGGAGAAAGTCACTACATCTGGCAGCATCAGAAGGTCCTAAAGACCACTGCAGGAACCATCTCCATAGCAGTACCTAAGGGCAAATATACCTGGCAACAGATGACAGTAAATTTGATCAGGGCGGGGGAGCAATCCCACTTACAGTGTAAATCTGCAGCTGAAATGTTTATCGCGATGTCTGACTGGGAGCATTGAGTTGATCTGGGTAGACATCTCATGTTCTCAGACTACATTATAACAGCTTCACTGAGGTCAGACGTGATGCTGACATCAGTTATTGCACAGTAGGTGCTCCTAATACACCCAACAGGTCCCTGCAAGGACCATATTAAAGCGGTAAATAAACAGCAGCAGGCCAATTCCTAGGAGTACTGGGAGCTGGTAGTGCAGAAGGGCAGGCTTGAACATACTGTGCAAGTAAAGGCTTTGCAGGCTGATCACTATGCAGGGTCTGCACACCATTTGGGATTTGGACTCCACCAAGGAGGCAGTGAAACAGACCCCCTGATAGCAAAGAGAAGGGAACCACAGGTCACAAGTCAGGGTCTGATCACCCTGGCTGGGCCACCAGTGCATGATGCTGAAAGGCCTAAAACACCCAATGACCTCAGGAACAACACTGAAGATATGCTCCAGTACATCCATGCATGCATCTTTGACACTGTCAATATACCCTTACATACGATACTGATCCCCACATTTCCTCTTGTGCGTTCCTCCTGTTCAAGAGTCCGTGGATAAAGGTTACATGAATGTAATGTTGTTATCGTATGCTGCTGAATTAGTCATTTGATCTTGCCATGATCTATTTCCCTATAGAAAGTTTAAAGAGTGGAAATCATTCCTAAACGTGATAAATGTGCTATTAAAGCGACTGTGTTATTTAAAACCAGATCACAAACTGCCTCCTGGATGTTAGAGTATCTAAACTTGGCATGTGAAACTCTGTGGTTTTAAATAAATCCTTTGCGTCAGAGCAAAACCTCTGATCTTGCAAATACTGAAGAATATGTTTAATAAAATAATTGGAGGATAAATGACCTGACTGGTTGAACTATAAATTTTATCCACCAGTGCAAATTATTTTCATTTCACTTGTAGTGTGGTTTAGCTTGCTCTTTTTTCATAAATGAATTTATAAAATCTCTATATTGAAAGCCCCTTACAATTGCAATAAACGATCATCAAGATAAGTGGCGTTTCTATCAGCTTATTAATGGATTAACTGAATTTTAAAAATCTTAACTTGCAATGTTATAAAGAAACTAATTTATAAAATCAATGCAGTCAAGTCAAAAAGTACAAATATTTCCATTGAGATGAAATGGATATGAAAACAATGAAAGCAATGCTCACAATTTTAAATAACATAAATAGGTTTCATAGAGTTCCTTGTACTCTGGAAATACTTACTCACCTTAAATTTCTGTCTGTTGTAAGGTTAAAGGTAAATGGATAGGTGAACAAATAGATACACTATATTGCCAAAAGTATTCACTCACTCATCCAAATAATCAGAATCAGGTGTTCCAATCACTTCCATGTCCACAGGTGTATAAAATCAAGCACCAAGGCATGCCGGGTCACTCTCAGGAGCTCAGTGAATTCCAGTGTGGAACTGTGATCAGATGCCACATGTGCAACAAATCAAGTTGTGAAATTTCCTCACTTCTGAAATATTCCACAGTCAACTGTCAGCTGTATTATAAGAACATGGAAGTGTTTGGGAACGACAGCAACTCAGACACGAAGTGGTAGGCCACGTAAACTGACAGAGCGGGTCAGCGGATGATTAGGTGGATAGTACGAAGGGGTCGTCAACTTTCTGCAGAGTCAATTGCTACAGACCTCCAAACTTTATGTGGCCTTCACAGTAGCTCAAGAACAGTGCACAGAGAGCTTCCTGGAATGGGTTTCCATGGCCGAGCAGCTGCATCCAAGCCAAACATGACCAAGTGCAATGCAAAGCATCGGATGCAGTGGTGTAAAGCACGCTGACACTGGACTCTAGAGCAGTGTAAACATGTTCTCTGGACAAACGTTTTGGACAATTCCATTCTCCCAACTAAGTGGGATCAGTTTGGAGCTGGCCCCTTCCTCTTCCAACATGACTGTGCACCAGTGCACAAAGCAGGTCCATAAAGACCTGGATGATAGCGTCTGGTGTGGACGAACTTGACTGGCCTGAACAGAGTCCTGACCTCAACCCGACAGAACACCTTTGGGATGAATTAGAGCAGAGACTGAGAACCGGACCTTCTCGTCCAACATCAATGCGTGATCTCACAAATGTGCTTCTGGAAGAATGGTCAAAAATTCCCATAAACACACTCCTAAACGTTGTGGACAGCCTTCCCAGAAGAGTTGAAGCTGTTATTGCTGCAAAGGGTGGACCAACATCATATGGAACCCTATGGATTAGGAATGGGATGTCACTTAAGTTCATATGAGAGTCAAGGCAGGTGAGCCAATACTTTTGGCCTTATAGTGTATATAAAGCAACCACAGATAAACTAATGGAATCCCACTATGTGTGGCTGCAGAAACACACCATCAGGTGGCAGTGTGTATGTGGACAACAGAAGCCTTGAGCTCTTAATCCAGTGGATCACTGCAGAGCATGGAGGTATTTCTGTAAACTTTGGTCCTTTTAGTTGAAACATGGACAAAAAGTATACTAAAACCGTTGGTATGTCTAGATTAAAGACTTCTTTGATGTCAGTGATATTTTTTTTGGGGGGGGCAGCATGCCTTCATACAAAAACCAAAACAACAATCTAATGGAATATAAAATCATCTACTCTTGTTCAACTAAGTTTTTAACTCAAACAAGAACGTAAAATATAATTGTTCTCTCTTTGCATGCAACAGACTCTAACAACACAACATGTTTATACAGACAACTTTCAGTCTATGCTGGCTTACTTCCCTGTGATTGAAAAACAATGTGCACGATACTTCCTGCAACTGCAAACACTGGTAATCCAACCAGTAGCACTTCCCAACACCTCCTGCTGATGTTCCTGCACAACAATTGATGCATTTATATTCACTTCCATTACAAAAGAAAGTGACACAAAAAAGGCACATTTACAAATCAGTCTACGTTGCTGCAATGTGTTGAACTCTGACCTGCGCTGTGTTAACTGTGTGTGATGGATCTGACCTGATTTTCTTGTAAACATAGGTAACGGGAGTTTAAGTCCTTCAGGAGGATCTCAGTCACATCTCTGCCTCTGATAGCTGCTTTCAGAATCACAACTATGACTCTTTCTGATGTTTGCAATTGGAAGGGTCAGAAAAACAATATATCATGTGGACCATCACATTTGTTCTGATCAGGTATGATTAACGGCCTGTTGTAAAGTTTTTGTGCCTATTTTAACAAATGGAGACAAAAAGGTAAGTACTATTTAAAGCGCACAGTAGGGTAACTGCACTGTTTTTCGTGTTGCACGATTCATGTGTGTGTTGTATCTTCGATAGCCTTTAAAGGATTATTTTTACTTAGACCTACAAGAAAGCCGGGTAAGTGTTGCTGGAGTTTCAGATCGGAAACCTGTGGATCCTTCCCCAGGATGTTGATTTGTTAGCCTTTATGGCTTCAGATTGCAGAGGAAACACATCAGATGTCTACTTGCTGCAAAAGATGAAGTCGTACTGCTGCTGATCAGACCAGTCAAAGCCGAGGAGGGAGTTGACAGTCTTAGTAAACCATTTTCTAAATGTATGCAGAGGGATGCAAAAATGTGTTCTCAGAGTGAGGAAAACATGCTGTACCGCCTCCTGCCTCCCATGTTTGGCCAATGAAAGACAAATAAGGTGCCACTGTGAAAGAGTCAAACAATTTTCCCTGCACTTACAGCAAAATACTTTATATGGCGGCACAAGTAACAGGCACACAGATAAATAAAAAAGATAAAATAAACACAGATGCTGTGTTGCCTGAGAAACAAGTAGCAATGTCCTCTTGGACTGGACACGTTGTGTGGCACAGAACCAGCCTGTAAACATCACTGCAGCGAGTCCACCAATCACCTTAGCCACGGGTTTACTTTCTGTAGCTATAGAAAGGTCACGTTATAATAACTCCTTAATGAAACAAACAAAATGACACGTCTTTGTTTTCAAATAAAGGAAATAATCTGTAAGTATGTATTTTTATCATGCAATTGTCTAGACATTCATCACTACGGAGCTAAGCTCCATTAGGGTGTCAGACAGACAATCAATGCAACAGTCCCTAACGTGTTCATCAGTTCTTATCAATAACCTTTGCCTGCCATTCGATGTTGGACAGATGGTTTCTGGTGAGTTTTGAAACATTTTCCTGTCAAAACTGCATCTAGAAACACCTCTGGAAACACTTGAATGAATGAATACCTTTATTGTCACTTTACACATGTACAATCTGCATTATACGTATATACAGTGAGATGAGAGCTAATCGCTGTTCAGTGCAAGCATGCATGTGAAAAGAAATATCAAAAAAATGTGCAAAACCCCCCCCCCCAAAAAAACAATAGAATATATAGACCAAACAATATAGATAAATATGTTAGACTTTTCCTCAGTTTTAACAGAGGGGTATTGCACTCCTACTATTATCCATGATTGCAGAGATATATTGCACACAATGAGATGTTCTCCTCTTCTGCAGAGAGAGAGCCTCGGAGAAAGAGAGAGGAAGAAGGAGAAAAGAGAGAGAGGAAGAGAGAGGGAGAGAGAGGGAGAGAGAGAGAGGAATGGGTGTGTGTGTATGAAATGTGTATGAGTGCGTGCGTGTAGAGTTGTCAGTGTCAGTGCATGTTTGAGTTCAGGGTGGTTATGACTTCTGACCCTTCTGTGAAGAAGCGCTTTCTCTCATTTGAATCCATTTTAATACATATATAGAGTGTATTGATGATTATACACATATTTGGTTTCTTATATTCAATAGACATCCATATTCAGGGAAAACATCTAAATTACTAGTAATAAAAAGGAACCAAGATTACAATGACTAAACAAAAAACAAACAAGTTATGTAAAGCAACTCAAAATGTATGTATATATTGTGTTAGAGTCCCCGATCATCTCCACCTGGTCATGCCACAGAGGAGCCTGAGCAGAAAACCTCTGGTCACCTTAACGTTTGCCGTCTGTGAGGGAATAGCCAGGAGTAACTTACTGTACCACAGGGAGCTGCTCCAGAATCTCAGGTTGCATTTAGGCTCGCTGGTGTCAGGAGGTCAGCTATATATTCTGGAGCTGACCTTCTGTGAGCCTCAACCTCACCAACCTTTGATCCTCCTGGGTAGAGCAGGCGGTACGACGCTGTTTTCGAAGGTTTCCAAACATGTCATATTTCAAGTTACAAAGATTACCCCGATATGTTCTTCATGTAACAAAGTTAAACTAGACCTTCGTTTTGCAATGTCAAGCTTTCTCAAGCGTCTCCTGTCCAGAGGTTGTACAGAATGGTCTCACAGGTGCAGATGTTTTACTCAGTAAGTTAAGGAGTTTTCATCTTTCCCCTTTTGCGAGGAGAAAATAAAGGGCTGTTAAAGATGAGCCTTATATAATAGGCACATATTTTAGGCAAAAAGCTTTAGTGAGGTACAACTCATCAGAAACATTCACAAATCATAAATGAAACTGACAGGGAGCCAGTGAGACGAGCTCTTTCCAGCAGCCCACCTGCATTTCGAAAATGTATCTTAGAAGTTTTGCTAAGTGAGGAAGAAAAAAATGCATTGTAGATAATAGTGATCTGTTTCTGTTTGCAAGTGACCTAATGTTTCTGATTTGCATAAAAACAATACAGTATGATACCACAAGATAATTTACATTTTACTTTGGCTTTGTAATTCTACCTGTAGAGCAGTCAAATACAACCCTGAAAGGCTTGACAACCTCTGAACCTGCAGTTAAAATATCCGCTTTGCCAGTGTAGTTAAAAAAAGTGCAGCACCCCCATTGTAAATTAGCGTGTGCTCAACACCCGAGTGCTCTGCAGTCATTTCATGTGGTACTTAAGCTCCTTCCTGTTGAACTCAAAAGCCAAATGTTAGTAGGCGCTAGCGTTTTCTTTTTTTTTGACCAGTGTAGAAAAGACTCTAGCCTGCAAAACACAAAGAAAGCAAACCGCAATTGTTCTGACAAACAACCATCTAAACTTAAGCCTGTAAATTACAGTTGATATCTTATTTAACAGAAAAAGTTTAACATTTCATGTTGCTTTATTATCAGATGTTGACGCGAAAAGCCACATATCATATATATTGGATAACTGGATCGACACAAGGTCATGACTTGAGCCATAAGTTCAGTGTGCTCCGGTTCAGTCAGCATCACCTGAAGACTGCGGCTCTGTATTCACAAGACCCTTAAAAAGAAGTTTCTCATCACAATAATGCTGGATATTGCAGGTTAGTCTGTATTTATAGCATTAAGGAGACACGAGTCTGTACATCTAGTCACAAACTGTTGGTGCTCCCCTCCCAGTTTAAGACAAAATTTGTTCTTCGTGAAAGCAAAAAGGTCTTAGTACACATTGTGTGTGTTTGCGGGTTTGTCAGTCAGGAAATGGAACAAGTTGAAGGTGAGGTCACAGCTATTGTGTGCGTGTGTGTATGCTTGAGTATAATAACTGATCTGCCTACACTTCCTATGATTAAAAGCTCATAAATGGACCCTCTGTGTCAGGATTCCTGTCCTGTACAGACAGATGTGTTGTTGATAAATCCAAAACTCAGAGGTCAGTGGTCACCGTTCACTCCCACAGTCTTCAGATTTATTGATGCAGATGATTAAAGTGCAGCTGATAAATAAAAGCATATTCACCCGCTGCTTTAAATAGAAGGCAAACCACACCTTATGTCCAAAGAGATTAAGAAACATAACAGAAAACAACAGAAAAACAGAAAAATTTATGTCACTCTCCCCCCTGCTTTGTCCCAAAATATGAAAATCTCCCTGCAGAGCTTTCTTACTTTACAAATGGCATTTGTACATTGCAGTCTGTCATTTTGCAATAACAATGTGATGACAGCGCAACACTTCTCCACAAATGCATGTGAGACAAGCCCTGCAGCTGAGGGTATCTGAGTGGTGTATTTCCTGCTGCTCGTTTCATGCAATTAACCCTATAATGCCAGATGTATTATATTTGGTACATGAATTTCTCAGACTTTTGTAGCATCCCCTTTAATCAAAAAAGGAAAGAAAAAGTTTCATACAAACCAAAAAATGTATACAAAATAAAACAACAAAATAAAAATATGTAGATGTACCTAATTTATTCATAAAGAGAAAATAAAGGAAAATAATTATTTAGAAATTGTTTTAATACAAGATTTGAGGTGTTTTTGATTCCAATATATACACTTTAAATAAAAATACATTTTGGATTTTTTTTTGTGATATTTCATATGTCAGGCTTTAAATGGTTAAAACATGAAGTTTGATGAGACTTGCAGGCCTTAACGTCTCACTTGGCAGACTGGAGCTTCCCTCTCTCCGGTTGTTGAAACATGAGGGTGGAATCTGTCTTTCACAGCTTTGGATCTTATCCAAAGCAGATGAAGCAGCTGTGTTTGGACGTACAGGAATTCTTTGAGCTGTTGCTGCACAGAGAAAACGCAGGGTACCACTGCAAATGTCGTCCCTTCATCCGCTGTGCATCACAGAGAAGGTTGCGACGTGCAGACCCAGGGAATGATAAATGAAGAATAGGCTTGTGTAAACTTAGGAGTTGAAGATTAGTGTATGGCAAGTTAAAATCTTGGGTCACTGCAGCACTAAAATCTAAAAAGGAAGGTGAAAGGAAGGTGTTTTCAAAATATTAGAGAGTGACCACAGGCTTGCTTCACCCCATCTGATCAGCGGGGTGAAGATTGTACAATCAAACCTCTGTCATCGCCAGTCTATAGAGGAAAAAAAAAAAAACTTCACACAGAAGAGATCTCACAATCATTCTTGGGTTCTCTTGTTTTTCTTCCCTTTGTCTGCATATATATTAATGGTAAATACCAAGTTTGGCATTACCTAAAAGTCACACATATATGCATTTTAATCTTGCAACAAAGGTTTTATTTTCTTTCCTTTTTTTGTATGTGTGTGAGAGACTGTGTTACCTTCACCAGCACTCTTGACAGTCTTCTATATTTTATTGATCCCTAGAAAACAAGATAAACGGTGGGACAGGAAAAAGCTGGGGAGAAAAGACAAGACAGTGATGGGTGCAGTTTGGTGACTGTGTGATGTGTTGTGTATGTGAATGAGTGTGGAACGTGCTGTGTTGGAGTAAAAGGAGACAGTTAAACATTTAAGTTTAACCGTCTCTTTTGTCTTCTTTAAAGAAACAAATGGTCCTGAATTCTAAAATAAGAGATCCATCAAAACATTTTTAGAAGACTTAAGACTTAAGTGGGAAAAGCACATTCCTTGTAGCCTGGTATTAAGTGTTGTCTCCAAACAAACACCCTGTGTAGTGTAATCAGGGAATTTTCAAACATTTTAGAGATGGAGACAAATGTTTACATGCTGTTGCAATTTAGAGAGATGATTGACCAGAAAGACCAGGATGGACTGATCTCGTGTCTTTGTTGCAACTGTGACAACTCACATGTTTATTGAAATCTGCCATGTTTAATCTGTTAACTAAATAACTAGAATGACTATTTTTCTGATTTACAAGGGTCTGCTTTCATCAGGAAATGAATATAATGATATTTAGTTTATTAAACGGCTATACATTTTATCTACTGAAAACTTTCTGGCAATAATTAAATGTGCTTTTTATTCATGATGCATCAGGGTATCATTAAAGTTGAATAAAGACTAATGAATTAAAACAAAAAATGACACAACACTTCATACTTGTGGTTGTCATGAAGAGATGAAGACTGCAGCTGGCTGTTAGCCAAAGGTTTGTGAACAGGGAAGACAAAAAGGCCCAGGGGGGGTCACCTGAGCCTGGTAAAAATGAAGACAGATGAAAGACGAGGAGCAAAAAATAAAAGTTACGCAAGCTGAGTTACATAAATAAAAGCTAAGAGTGATAAAAACAAAGGCAGAAGAAAGAAAATGTGAAAAATAAAAGAAAAGGGGTGAGACATAGGAAAGGAAAATAGTGAAACAGAAGAGTGAAAATGAGAGAAAGTGAAATATGGGAAGAGAGGTGAAGACAGGAGCACTACCTAACAGCAGCGGTGATGAAAGGATGTTTATCTCACAGCCGATATGCTCCATTCTTGATCTGCAGACCTTTGATTTCACCTCTCCATACCTGACACACATAAACAAACATTCTCTAACTTCAGCTCCCTCACAAATAATGTGTAACATTGTGTATATAAAGGTTCAACAGTGTAATTCTTTATAAAGGTGTCCTTATAAGGCTTTTTTCAGTGAAGTCCCATCAGCCTTAGTAACCCTACATTTTTCATGCCACCTTTTTGACCCTTTCAGTCATCACATCTGTCATTACAGCTGCACTGCGAGGCAGAGGTGAGGCTCAAGCTGTAAAAATATATAGACGGCATAGGATAAGAGGGAGGATGCATGGACAACCACTACCTCCACATCACATTCCAGTGGTCCTTTTCCAACTACATTTTGCCTTTTTTTTTCTTTGGAAGAATAAAATATGCTTATAATGGTGATCGATATTGGAATTAAATACTGAATGACACACATTTCTCAATATTAATGACTGTCACCACTTCTGTGCTAATCTCAGTGTGGAAAAAAACAAGATATGAAAGCAGGCCACTTGTTGTAGGATGTAGAAGCAGAAAACGGTACAGCTTGGTCTCAGCGGTGCCCATTGCACGTTATGTACACAATATACCTTACTGAAACCGTGTCTCTGAGAACAAATAAACCACAAAGAAACTCCGGCTGGCATCATTCTGCAACTGTTGCATTACCTTCGCACAACATGCAGGAAACGCTTTCACCTGAGAGCAGCTCGGCAATTCTTGGTGGCGTCTCTGCTCTATTAGGTGCTGTGGTGATGAGTCGCTGCTGCTGCTTACGTGTTCAATTTCCAGCTCAAACTGGCAAGTAAGTTTCAAAGATAGTTGGTATCATGTTTAACAGATATAATGTCCAAGAATAACAACGGAAAAAGCAATGATTTTAGAAGAAATAAAATCAAATGAATTACAGATGTAAAATGTAAGGCTTTTTTCAATATTAGTGTGCTTTTTATTTGCTCACTGAGACATACAGTCTCACTGAACATATGGGCAACATTTGCACTTGCAATATATCTGATTTCTTTGTAAAGAAATATATATCTTTTTCTTTTTTTTGAAGTGACATATTTTCCACAAAATGAATACAACAACTGTAAAGTTATGTTACACAGTCTCACTCTAGCCCATGTAACAGGTGCAGGATTAACAGTGAAAAACATAGCAGTTTCAAAATAAAGACTCAAAAACTGTAACATTACTGTGGTTTCAAAGCTCAAAAATCATTATATACTGATATTTCCTACATATACAAGAAATATTATATACATATATGTATTTTAAACTTATATTTATACTTTCCGCACTGTGTGAAACTGTCCCAAGAGACATTACACAACTATAACATCTTCAAAAATGCTCATAAGGTTGATGAAAGAAGAAGCTTGCAGACCTGATTCTCAGTTCCTACTGCACAAATAGAAGTTCTCTTTAGAAATTAAAGGAGCATTATTCATTTCTAAGCCCAACTTATATGTTTGTTTTGATTTGTGTTTTGTTTTTTAGTGTGGGAAGAAGCTGGAGGGCCTGGAAAAATCCCACACAAGCACAGGGAAGAACATGCAAACTCCACATGGTGCCTGTCAGGACTCGAACCAGAAACCTTCAAGAACAGGATGGAAAATGTCCTATCTAGTTTGTCAAAAACCGAGATCTGGAAACTATTAAAATGATGCAGATCTGAAGGGTCAGGAAGGCACAAACCTGGTCAAAAAGTCTGATATGTATTCAGGGGCAAGTCTATTTAAGGCTCTGAACATGGAGAGTCAAATTTTAAAATAAACAAAAATATCTAATTGGGAGCCAGAGCAGTGAGGCAGCAACACAGGCTTCATGTTTATGCTTTATAATCCTGGTAATCGGTCATGCTAGGGATCTGAGCCAGCTGCAGACAGTGGAGGGAACCGGGATTGAAACCTGAGGAACCTGAGTTTGGAGCATATAGGAGCCGAGGTACGTGGAGATTTAAGCAAGCATAACTTTTATACATCATTAATTTAAAAAAAGAGAAGAAAAGGGATAAAAGGCCTAATTTTTGGGATTGTCTTCAGCTGAGAGAAAAGGATCAACAACATTTCTGACTTGATCATCAAAACTGAAGTAATGACTTGTAAATTCGATCAGTCTGTGTAATATTAAGTGATTCACTGCCATGGTTACATTTGACAGGCCTGAAAGATTTGAGGGTCCAGTCTGAATGACCACATATTTTTCAGCCTTGAGGATCTAACAAATGCGAATGACAGGCTGTGAGACAAGCAAGGCTGATGGAGTTGATGGGTTTTAATGACAGTTACAGCTTAGTGTTATTCATGCATACGTGGTAATGTACGTTATAAGAATAAGCTGGAAAAGAAGTAAAGATGACTTGAAGTGCGCAAAAACTGTGCAGAGAGTGAGAATATTGGAAATAGAAACAAACTGAGAAGAAACAACGGAGACCTTATATAGATGGTAAAGTGGGCAGAGGTTTAATAAAAAAAAAAAAGGATGTATATGTCAGGAGTGGAAGGTGTGGCAGAGGGTGGAGGTGATGAAGAGATAGAGGAAGGGATAGGTCATAGACAGGAAGAGGCACCCTGAGAGGAATGTTTTAGACGGCAGGGTATGGCCGTCTACGTTTGTTTTTCCAAAGAAAATGCACGTTATCTTGTGAAAAATAAAAACAGTCCCTACATAACCAGAAGTGGTGCCACACCACCCTGAGACATGAGCTCTTGGGTGGATGATGACAGCTTGTATCTGCATGCAAAGTGTGCAGTTTTCATTTTTCAACAAAAATATCCATCCTTCCATCTATTTTCCATATCCGCTTTATCCTTTGCAGGATCACAGGGGTCTGCTGGAGCCCATCCTGACTCATTACAGGCGAGAGGCCGGGGTCCACCCTGGACAGGTCGCCAGTCTATCACAGGGCCACATACAGAGACACACAACCATGCATGCTCACACTCACACCTACGGGTTATTTAGAATGATCAATTAACGTCGCACGCATGCTTTTGGACTACCCGGAGGGAACCCACGCAAGCAGGGGAGAACATGCCAACTCCACCCAGAAGATTCCCACCGGGCCGGGGAGTTACATATCTGTTTTGACCTTGTACCTAAAAGGCTTTGCAAACAAATCAGGGCGTTCAAATAAGTCACACAAAAAGTAACTCGTCAGTCCTGTGTGTTGCTCTGGTCCATTTTATAAACATGCTTTGTGCTTCGAGGTGCCAAAGGGAAGCAGGAAATACTCAAAATGCAGCATGAGCTTCACCCGTCTTTCCTCCTGCTTTAATCAGCTTTTTCCTCTTCGTGACGTTATTTTTGGGGCATGGCTGCTCTGACATCAAAACATCAGATGTATGGACCACTAACTCTGATCCTGATGGTATGAGACGTGGATATGATATGACACAACATGATGCGGTAAAATGTGAAAAGTTTATTTGTCACATAGGAAAATTGGGTTTGCAGCAGAAATCACTTGAATTTTCAACAGTCCGACATAACATAAAGAACACACAAAATGTACATACATTTAATCTCACATTACACATAAAAAAACAACATTTTCAACAGACAATCTATCCTAATTGCTACTGGAATTGCTATTTGTGTCCCTGTAAAGTATTAAAATACTCATCGATCCATGGAAAGTTAAACGCCCGAGGACCAACACTAACGCAGTGTTAATAAACCAGATTCTGGTACTCAGAGGAAGCACACCAACAGACACTGCACAGGCATTTGATGTGTGTGATGGAAGAGTCCTCCTCTCCAAGACAGGTCACCAATTTATCCATCTCAAATTAAATCAACATGTGGAGCAGGCACCGTACCATAACCTGTCAAGCATGATCACCACAAACTCATTGAAAACAGACCAATAAACCTCCATCTAATGAAATCAAAGAGTCTCATTTAACCATGTAGACTATTACAAATCTGTGCGACAAAGACAAAAAAAAAAGAGGATGCATCTGCAGAAACGTGTGCTGAGTCAGACTTATGACCTTATGACCTTACACTCTATGATAGAAATCCCAGGTCTGCACTGAAAAAAGAAAAAGCTTTTGCAGAAGTTCATATTAACTCACACTGATGTTCACTGTCAAACGCCAGGGAGCAGTTATAAGAATTTTAATTGCTAATGGTATAATACATTCATTTTTGTAATGGTAAATAAAATCTTTGTAAATGAGTGACTGTTAAACAAAAAGAAGAGATATTGCCAAACATTTTTCTATTTATTCTTTAGCAAATTGCTTTACATATCTTGCAATATTCAGCAGAAACCTGTTGGTTACTGGTGGGAATGTTTCTTTAATAATGATCGTAAAACTGAGTTTTGTCATGGGTATGAACCAAAGTCTAAAACAAGGCTGTGGCTCAAATACAAACAATTACCAAGAAAATGTAACCTAATTTAAATAAAACTAGGTTGGAAAGATTTAATAAGGTATTACGCTGCATTTATTATCACATGCAGGAAGAGGCAGACCTGCCCACACTACTGAATATGGGAATGCAGTGTAACAGGGATACGTTGCATGCTTTTGAAACTGCTCAGCTGCAGAAGCACAGGTCCAGCAGACAAAAAGAGAAGCTTGAGGCTTTATTTTGCAGCTGCTATATGTGACTGTTAAGAGGGCTGGTGCTCAAACGCAGCTTATCTGAAATAATAAGGTCAGAAACTTTGGTTTCCCAAAGCTTAAAGTGAACTGGGTAATGTCCAGCTGTCAGAACCCCGCAGACATGCCATAAACTCAAAAAGCTGATCCTTGTCCTCTGATAGGCTACTGTCCTGCTGTGATGTCATCAGGGCTTGCTTATAAAAAGGGTGACGGGCTCAGCTGCTTCAAAGTATGGCTCAGGGCTGAAAGAGTGTGTCCATGCATGAGTAAGAACAAAGAGGAAGACTGAGACAGAACTTGTGCACGTGTGTGCGCGAGTGCATGCCACACTCGAAAGCTAAAACTTATACCTCAGCAAAAAGGTGGAGACAACGCTGCTGACAACCACATTTCAATAATGTTGTGGATTTAAAATCATCTGGAAAATGAAATCACTGGACTGAAGCAGAAAACAAGGCTGGAGGTAAGAAAACGAACACTTTAAGTCTGGTTAATATCCATATTCTTCATGCACACACTCTGCTTCCATGGGGGTGATCAAACTTACATTAAAAACAGCAATTGATACGTATTCTAGGTGCAAGTTAAAGCAGGACTTAAGTGCTTAATTAAATTAATATTACATGTTTATCAGGAGTTACATAATCATTTTACCATTGTTTTATGAAGATAACATAAACAGGACTGAACACTTTATTATATTCAGAGCTCTTCTGCCATATGACAGTACTGCTGAAACTTTTAAATCACGTGCATCTCAAATACTCCATCTAGAGTTCCAGAAGAATGAGCTGAGCTTCATTTTCTCATTCCTTCATTCTCACTTCTGCTAAATGCAAACTAGCCCTGACTAAACCTAATTTTGCAGACAGGTCAAATTTTTACCAAGAATCCAAACTCCAAGCTTTCATCTTTTACATCCATGGTTAATCTAATATGATTTTCAAAGTGTTTTGTATATTATGTTTAGAGTGTTTAGAGTTTTTCACACTGGTGCGCTGTCATCTGTTAATTCTACTAAGTTGGAAGAAGCTGGGTGCTTGTGTTTTCCACACACTTTGCTGCCTGTGTTTGTGCATCTACGATCCCGTTCATTTCTATGCTCTAAATGCCCATTGAAACTGCCATCTCTGATTCTTTTCTCCTAAAATATTTTTACAGCTCTGTAAATCCTTTGTGTGCGTTCATCAGCCCCAGAGACGTTGCCAGGTTTCTTTGTGTGAGACTGTTTAAACGGCTCACTCAGGGAAACGATCACAATTTTTGTATAAATGATGACAACTCCTGAGATCATCTGTGATCTGATTTGTGGAGCGATGAATAACCACAGATCCTTGAAACAGTACATGGGTCATTAGTGTTAAGGATGATAATGTCAGCTTCAGACTTTATGTGCCATTAAACACTGGCATATTGCAAAAATAATAATAATAATAATAATAGGGATGAAATCCTTTCACAGTTAAACATTGTATGATATTGTCTGTAGTGCATGATAACCTTTTAGGGCTTTCTGCAATACTGTATTCATTACAGGTGAAATGGCCACATGTGAATTGGTAATGAAATGGTGATTTTAAAAATGACTCCACAGTTTACTTTCCAGCTAATGCAAAAATTTCCCAACACAGAATGTCCTCTAAATGCAAATGTGCTGAAGGTGGTGCGTGCACATATTAACAAAATCTCACACAAATTTGCCATTGTGCACGGGAGACAGAATAAAGGACAAAACCGAAACTCAGAAAAAGTACCTGACGCCTTGCAACAGCTGTTCAATTTCACAGTGATGCAGTTTCATAAGACCAATTTACTCCACATGTGAGATGATTGTCATAAAACAGCAAAGCTGTCATGGTCGAACCCTGCGTTCATTCAGCTTTTTGAAATGTATCCCAAAATTCAACACTTTGCTCACTGACCACTGGAGAGCTGGGTAAACACTTGCGAATCAATGCGCCACTTTCAAGCTGCCATTAAAATGCGTTGCGAGTGTTTGGGTTGTATTGGAATAAAGCCAACATACATAAAAATCCAAGTGCGTGAGCACACCGAAAATCCAATTAACAAAACGGTTTCAAGATGTGCATCAAAAAACATAAGCCCTATGCACAGCTTTCTATTAGTAAAATAAATATAAAGGGATACAAAGATAAATATTTTGCAACAAGCTGAGCAAGCAGTTAGTCAGCTCAGAAAGTAAGTATTGGCCTTTGGAAGATTACTTACCCTAAACCTTTGCTCACTCACCAGGACTAACCATCCCCCGACTGCTAAGTACAGTCAGAACAGCAAACAAGGATCACCATGTGCCTGCTGTCAATTAGTCCACATTTGTGAAAGAGCCACTATGCTCACCAAACCAGCCAAGTGGGAATAAAAGTAAATGTCTTTTTATACATACATGACTATTAATAAATATATGCACACGATATCAGAAGTTCATTTTTTAAGACAGATGACAGAAGTCACTTTGTGCAGTTACAAGTGTATTCGAGTAACTGCAAAACAGGGTGCATGCAGCAGCGCCAATTATATAAAGTTACATTATATTTGATTTATCTAAGCTGATCTGCCTGCACTGCTCCACTTCTCTTTGGCAAATACCACTGTGTAATGTATATGCTCTTGTACCTATACATTTCACAGCCTTCCCCAGCATCAACCGATGCAAGTTTGGTAACCTCAAGTGGAATGACTAGGTCAGGACGTAAAAGCAAAGTGTACACTCTGTTCTGTTTGCATGTTAAGATGTTATTTTAGAGTCTTGGTGGCTTAAGGGTTCGAGCAGGGGCTTTTAAGCCCTGTTTCCTTTCTTATTAGTTTCTGCAATGTTCTTTATTACAGAATACTAGTGCTATAAAAAAAATAAAGTAAAAGACAGATACATGAGAGATGAAAACCATTTTGTTACTTGACACCATAACTGGACGAAATGCTGCTAGTGGACACAGGTTATCACTGGGAACACAGCTGAACACGGTGAACTCATACTCCAAGAACTCCCTCTGTGAACAACCACATATGTTTAGCCTTGTAAGAAAACAGGGTTTCCCCGACTGACCTATTGAACTCAAAATAAAGGATTTTCTTTTCTTTCTGATAAGTCAAGCTTGCATGTAGCCTATTTCAGTATTCCCCTGGTATTTGCCAGAAAGAATAATCTCTTGATGTACAAATAGTGTAACTAAAACTCCTACTTGCAGTAATAGCATGCTCGGGACAAACCTATCTATCTGTGCATTAATATGAGTAGAAACCCACAGTATATCATTGGGGAGTGGTGCCTTCAAGCACACTTGTTGAAGGAGTCGCCCTTCCTTTCCGAACACTTAAAGCAGTTTCCTATTTTGCTGCCACTGCGGGACCCTTTAAATACGTTATGTTGTCAGTTTGTATGAAACAACCACAAACAACCACTACCAGTTTCAACCATCCAAAATGCACCAAAATCAGGTTATTTTTAAGGACACTTAAGTATAACTATTAAAAAAATATATTTTTCATTCAATTATTCATTTATTTATTTATTTCAATACTTGCTTCAGTGTATTCAGAGTCACAGGGGGCTGTAACCTATCTATCTCAGGTGTAATTAGGTAAAAAATAAATAAATAAATAAATAAGGTAAAACCTTTCACCATGCTTATCAAATGTTGTTTTTCATATTTCAAAAATCAATACATTGTTAGCTTGTCATTGTCTCATTTACATATTAAAAATATTTTTTGGTGAGAAAGGGTAATTCTCTCAGTCTAATTGATGAATTAAGGACGTTTTCTGTAATAATTATTTATTTATTTGTACATTTACGAAGTGACATTTACGAAGTGAGTACGAGTGACCTTCTGGCAAAGAACAGGAGCCAGATCAAGACTTCGCACTTGGGCCTGTTTCATCAGACTTTGTGTAAAGTGAAAACAGAACCGCTTTCCACTGAAAAGTTAAAATCGTAAACAGTGCAACTGCATTCCTGAACGTGTTGAAAGATTAAAGCTTAAGCCACACATGGAGGTAGCGGTGTTGCCACTGTTGGATCCAGATCCAGTTATCACTGACTTAACACTGTTATATGTGACAACACCTGCACTGCATAGTTCAAAACAACGATGTCTTACCCGCTGACAAAGCAGAGTCGGTGTTCCAGTTGCATGATGATGCAAATATAAATTACTGTGATATAGTAAATCAAGATTTTATGCATCGTAACCAGAATGTGTCTTTATTTAAGTGCATTTTGGATAACTTTTATGTCTGCAGTGAATTGGTGACAAAGACATGGTTTTTATTAATGACTTTTTTAAGACATTAAACCATATTCAGATCATAGTTATTCTGAAAACTGTGCTGAATAATGCAGTCACCTCCATCTGAGCTCATCACAACACCAACCTTTTAAAAGGTCGAGGATCAGCAGGTGCAGAAGAGTAACAGTTGCATGAAGTATTTTTTGCATTTTAAAGTAATGAAGTGTAGTTTACTGGATTACAAAATTAATGAAAATGTTTTGCTTTTAATTAAACTTCATTTGCTACGCAGAGCCACAATATTAACCAAGATTGAAAGTTTGAATCACTCGCTAGCACAGGGACTGACCAAAGCTGCGTTGTTGTGTTTGTGTTGACAGCAGATCATGGCAGGACTGTTCAACCAATCACAGAGCAGCAACTTCACTCGGGACTCCAACTCAACATCAGAGTACAGTGATGCAGAACTCGTGCTGCTCGGTGTTGCCATGGCTGTTCTGGTTCTGGCCATAGTTTTTGGTAAGTACCAGGGCGGCTGGATACGTTCAGTGAACGGATTAGCAGAAAAACCAAACTTGGTTGAATTTACACTCGTAGTACAGCATGAATTTCCTCTGTGCAGGTAATGTAATGGTGATTACAGTGATTCTACGGTTCCAGCGGCTCCAAACAGTCACCAACCTCTTCATTGCTTCACTGGCAGTTGCTGACCTCATCATGGGTGTGGTTGTGGTCCCCTTTGGCTCCAGCAACATCCTGCTGGGAATCTGGAAGTTTGGAAACTTCATGTGCGACTTCTGGACAGCAACTGATGTGCTGTGTGTGACAGCCAGTATTGAAACACTGTGTGTGATTGCTTTGGACCGCTACCTAGCCATCACCTCGCCGCTTCGCTACCCAACTCTGCTCACCAGGTATAAGAGCCGTTCAGTTTACAGAAACATGAATAAAATGTCTTCAAATTTTCAATCCTGCATTGCCAAATGAATACAACAACAGTAAGTCAAGGTGAATACCTCTGTTGCACCACTCTCTACATTTTCAGACTCTCAAGCATGTACTATCAAAAAAATCCTGGCGCCTCATCATTTTCTGGAGTTTTATCCAAAGGTTCAACTAGCTGGAAAATGTGAACCCATTAACCATCAAAACCTTAGGTGCACTCATGCATGCAAACACACTCAAGCGTTGCATCACTTCATTATGGGTTAAATAGTGCCATGGTAATGATTAGCCATCGTAACCCAGCATGGATGTATCCTTCCTCCTGCAGAAGTGGTTCTTTAATGCCTCTGAATAAGCATCAGTATATTTTCCATCCATTTCAGAAAATCCATTCCGGATTTCTGTATTTTTTCACCTTAAAGGGAAAGCACACTGTTTGGCAACATCAAAAACTTTGTGGGGGTTTTTACAGGTATTTGAAATAGTTGTATTCTGGAGTTTGTATCTGTACAGTCCACTATTCGAAGTCACTTGAGACAGAGGGAGTTGCGGGTGAGTAGTAGCTTAAAAATGAAAAGAATCCGGAGGTGTAGAGTTACAAAGAAGTGAGATCACCAGACCTCTGCAGCCCAATATTCATCTTTGCTCGAAACTGCAAACCTGAGACTGCTGGCAGCACACGCCGAAATCTGCAAACGAGCTGTTTGAATATTGAGCGACTTGTACTGAAGACATTTTGATACGTGTTCTAGTCTTGTTGACCACTTTCAGCACCATTTATTATATGTGTAAAATGTTAAATCCACGCTGTAGTTCAAATTAGACAACTAAAATATGAGTAAAAAAAATGAATGATAAAAGGGTCAATCAGCTGTCAGCTCTGACTGCCAGATCACATAGATACAGGCACCTTTCATTTGCTTAAATTATTAATTCAAGAAACTGCTTCAGCATATCCAAAATGAGTTTAATAGGATTCATTCAATATTTTCCAGGGAATAACATGTTGAAAACCCTTTAGGAAAGCATGAGAACATGTTGAAATAACTCAGTGTGGGAGACCTGAACGTCCACTGTGCCTGTCCGGCCAAAACACATGCATGGTTATAAAATAAACAAACTTTTTCTCCTTCTTCCAAATCTCAATCAAGTAATTTTGTAGTCATAGGGCACACGTATTCAAGGCAGAGAAACGACTCTCAGCAAAGACAAATTTGTTTCTCCAAATTATAATTCTGTAAATTTGTGCAACCGCCACACTGTCCCCATCAATACTTGCTTCCCTTCTAGCTGACAGGTACATGCATGTTGCTGGAGTGGTTTTGAGACATGTAAAATCTTGATATTATTTATAGTGGTTATTTATAAAAGCAATATGATATCTAGATGATCTTTTGTTCAAATCTAGCATAGCCATGTGTTATAATAAATCAACTGTTGTGTATCTCTGCGCTCACTTATACTATTTCCTGTATTCTTGGCTGCTGCTGCTGCAGGGGTCGGGCCTTTGCAGTGGTGCTTGCGGTTTGGGCAGTGGCCTCCCTCATCTCCTTCCTGCCAATCTATCTGAAGGTCTGGGTGTCCTCTGATGCTGCATCTCTTAATTGCCTGGCTGCCGAAGACTGCTGTGAATTCAACACCAACGCCGCTTATGCAGTGTCTTCTTCAATAGTGTCGTTCTACATGCCGCTGGTGGTGATGATCTTCCTGTATAGCCGTGTTTTCCAGGAGGCTCAGAAGCAGCTAGAGAAGATCAGAGGGAGGAAGAAGCACCTTTATAATCTGCACTACTCTGCACAGGTGACGTATCCTGATGATAGCCCTGCACTGAATAAACTGAGGGTGGGACCTGAGGTGGAAGAATCAGCAGGAGAGGACAGACTAAACATGCAGCAGCTAGGAGATGTAGACACTGACAAAGAGGAGAAGGAGGAAGATAACAGAGGAAGGACTGAAAAAGGAGAAGGAAGGCACTCCACCACAAAGCGTCTGAAGTTCTCTCTTAAGGAGCACAAAGCTGTAAAAACTCTGGGGATCATCATGGGAACCTTTACTGTGTGCTGGCTACCTTTCTTCATCCTCAATATTCTCACAGCTTTCATCAGTCTTGGGGATAGTAAAGTGGCATTCAGAATCCTCAATTGGTTGGGATATTCCAACTCAGCATTCAATCCACTCATATACTGCCGCAGCCCTGATTTCAGGCATGCCTTCCAGGAAATACTCTATTTGAGGGGCAAAGGAGGAAGCTGGGGAGGGAGGAGACTGTGGGGGTGGTGCAGCAAGAGAGATCACATCTCCAAATCCCCACGAAGGCAGAACGGGACCTCAAACCTGGATGGCGTTATGGTGCAGGATGTTCAACAGACATCAGGGTGGAAAGGAAGTATGGAGCGCAGCATTCGAGACAGCTCACCAACTCTGGCTCCGCTAAATTCTTTCTCTGGACAGGTTTTGGACGTAGCTCCAGGTTCTTTGGTTGACTGGCAGACTAACAGCTCTGCTAGTTGGAGCAGTGACGAAAATCTGGCCTCAATTGCTTGACCAAGTAGGATTTTGGACATAACATTGCTGGCGCATGTCTGTGCAGTAACCACCGATGTATTTAAACATACAATATTTGAGTTTGTTGAGAAATACGAACCATTTCAGTCTTTGTAAGTATGCGTTGTTAGGTAATATTTTGTCAGTTTCACTGTGGTTTTACTCTTGATCACAGTTCCCCCTTCCTGCAAGACTGTTTTTTACTTTTCTTTTTTTTAATTGAAACTTTTCTTAATAACAAAGCAAAACACTAAAGCCACCAATCTTCTTTATAAAATGTATATCAGTTATGTTGAGAGATTTTTTTAAAAAAGGTTGTAAAATTGTTTTTTGGGTTTTTTTGCAAGTGTCGTTATTCAGCACAGTAGTAAAATGAAAACTTTCTAATATTAATCATTTACTAACATGTGCCTAACGAGAAAATGAAAAAGATAAGAAAATTAAAATACCATACAGTAACTGAAAATGAAGCTAAATAGTCCGAAATTGAAATAAAGGAAAATAAAGCAAAGTAGATGTATAACTAAGAGAAAAAAACACAATGGTACAAAATACAGGGTACATAGGGGTACCTGGAATTTGGAAAACAATGCCCTCTGACCTGCAAATATGCACTTTGGGACTTTTTTAACAAAAAGAAACTGTCATGACTGTGGGCATGTGTCAATATTACCACCTTTATTTTAAAAATGAAGGTTTTGTGCTTAAATAATGGAGCTATTGCACATTTTGATGTAAGACTAAGCTGTTGAGGCAGCTACATACGTAGAAAGCTGATAATATTCATTTGTAACAAATTTAAAAGAAGCCTGGCCAATAACTTTAAGTGAAATTTTAAGCATGCATCTTTTTCACCCACAAACAAACACTAGAAAGTGTCACAAAGCATCGGCTACCGAACTGATTTCACAACAGGATTATTTTTGAAAGGAAACATTGGTAAAAATGTTTCAATTATATCTGCTTATTCATTCCAAAATCTCTCTTTAGGGAAAGTTGCCACAAATTGGTTTTACATAGAACTATTGTACATGTTGCCTGTTCAAATCCCTGCGTGCTGCCAGGCTAAAAGACAAAAAGTTTCTTTACGTTTAGAATTACGTGCAATTACTTACTAGTGATGTAGCATCATCAAGTAAAAACATCTGCTCTGACTCATGAATGTTTAGAAACATATTGTTTAAAAAAGTGTTTTGTGATCAGAAAAAAAGCATTATAACTTTCTTTTTTGATCCATTACTTATTTAAATCCACACTCATCTTGACCTCTGAGATTCACATCAGGAAATGTCAATCTGCAGTTCCAGAAACTTGTTTGTTAACTTGTCTTTATGTTTTCCTACATTACATGAGTCACTCATATACATTTAGTAGTCAAAACATGTTTGGCGACACACCTTTCAAAATAAAATTTGTTTATTTCAAAGGAGAAATATGTTAACCAGCTCAAAAATTTGCAGATACTACACTTTCTTCGGGCACACATCAATCTGAAGATATTTGAAGATTTGCAGGATACAATGGCATCAGAGACCCATATCAGACTACAATTATTCATGGTCCTCACATTCATCTACACCCACATTCAAATTTTGCTGCATTTGCTGTACTTCAGAATTGGATAGCACAAAGTTGTAACACTAATTTCAAAATAGCGTCATCACACTGAAGAGGAAAGTAGAATTAAGTTGGGTCAAGATGAATCTGACTCCCACCTCTGTGAACCCAGCCGCTCTTAGTCATGGCTGAAAATATGATCCTTGTGGTATTCTCACAAACATTTCAATGTGAAATTGTGCCCCCCCCCCCCCGCACCAAAAAAAATAAAAAATAAAAAAATAACTAAGGGACTATGGGAAAAAATTGTAGGGGAAACCAAAACACTCAAACTTTAATTGAACCCTGAAGGTTTTGATGCGGGTCACACATAATGCAGTGAAAATAAGGTTAACAGGCCCTTCAAAGACAACTTTAGATGAGCATTTAGATATTTGTCTTTCTGAGAGATAATTCATCAAGATGAATACCCATGATTAAACATATGCTTATTAATGAAGCCTTTTAACCTCAAAAGACACAAGTTAATAAACCAGGAGGCAGAAAGAACAAGCAGGAATTTAGCTAGATATTTGCATGGCTAATACGTTTTTCCGTTCGAAATAAAAGCCACACGTCATGACAAAAACCTCCATTGAGCAACGATAAGAAAGTGCTCTCTGTTTGCACTGAGGCTAAAAGTCTCATTTGAAACAATGCGGTGGTGGGGAGGGGGTCTCACTTCAGGCTGACTCATGATGAGATTATCAAGACAAGCTCGGCCTTTGTTAATTCCTTCCCAATAAACCTTAAAACCATTTACCAGTGTAGATTTGTTCATAAGATAAACATCAGAGACCCAAACTTGTGACTACCAGAAATGTTCTTTCTCTGCCTTTTGTTCACTTTGTTTCATTACATGCTCACTGGAACTACCTTTTGTGTCCGATAACACATCGATGAACCCACACCTTCCTTTTATTACATCTGCTTTAGCTCTGTGAAGTGGAGCAGTCTGTCGGACTGAGCTGGGGAGATCATTTTTATGCAGTTGGCTCTGATGTTTACAGAACATTGTCTGTTATACTCCTTGTAAAAACACTGCATTTGGTTTACAGATATTTTACGCGCTCACTTAATTTATTGCACAGAGCAGATACCTTTCTGAAGTGGGAGGCGTTTTTGTCCTCCCTTTTCGACTTTTAAAGAGGTAAAGCTGGCCTCATGCAGCCAATTTTTAAAGATTACCTAGAGTCACATGAAGTCACATATATTCTTCCTTTAATCTGATCAAATTTAATTCATGTTTTAAAAAAAGCAAAAATAAAAACAACAAAAAAAAAGCTGATGGTAAAAAGGTACTGAGGGTCTCTTGCTTACACTCTGAACATTTCAATGTTTCACAAACACGTGATCATGAAGACATTTTCCGACTCTGTGCAATTTAGATGGATTCAAAATAGTGGCGAGTATTTGGGAACGAAGAAGCTGAAAAACCGTTGCTTTCTTCTAACTGAATTGACCTACAATCCCTTACTGATAAATACATAAGACTAGCATGTGAGCCCAAACACAGAAGAAATCACACGTAAGTTTAAATCATGCTTGTGCATCTGTTTTTTTATATCGAGATAAAGCCAAAGCTTGCTTTGTTGCAACCAAAAGTTCGGTTTCAGAGGGCTTTAAGAGACAGAATCCTGTTTTCTACCTCAGTCAGAGTCAAATGAATGTCATCTCATTGCTATAAATATTTATTCATGAACTGTCATAAATGTTTGTGAATAGACGAGCAAGATTAAAATCATGTTGTTTAAATTCTGTAGATTCCTGGTTGCTTAGTTTGTGTGTGTGTGCGCGTGTGTGTTTATGTCTGTGTGTCAGTGTGAGAGCACACAAGATGAGCTGTGACAAAAGGGTGAGAGGAAACAGACAACTCAGGTTAAAATCAGCGTTATATCTCCTTTAATACTCCTCGCTAGCTTCCTGAAGCAGACAAGTTCAGCCAGTTAATCTAATTTAACTCCCACTTTGCTCATTTTTGTCATTAAACTGCATCTCATCGGCCTCTTGTGGCAATAGCTGAACCGACGCACATTGTTGGGCTGAATGCAAATGAAGTTTTCTTTCTTTATTGCAGTGCCAACTACTGCAGTGCAAGTTTTTTCATTATAGCATTGGAGCATTGACTATCCATACTGGAAGTAGTGATTTGTCAACTGGCCAAAATGGCTAATAAAAGAGTAAGAAAAGCATTTTGAGATACTGCTGACCAAGCAGAGCCACAAAGACAACTGTTTTTCTTCATAAGGCAGATTTACATTTCTATAAAGTCCCTAATATCTGGGAAGGCTGCCGGCATGAATTTTGGTCATTCGTATTGGTCTTTACCACTCACCTTTCTAACTATGCCCATGAGACAGAGACTTTTGGTGCTTAGTCATCCCAGTTATCGAGAATCGACTTGCATGTTAGTTCGAGAGTGGATCTTTAGTGTGCGTCTGCGAGTGCGTTTGCATGTGTGTGCAAATGTGTTTGTGATGCAGAGTGACAGGTGCAGGCTGTCACGGCAGCTTCAGTATCAGCTGCTGCAGAGGAAATACAATCAGATATATTGCTGCAATGCACACCGCACACGCAAATTTACACATAGAAATGAACATATCCTGCATGTGTCTGTGTGAGAAAGAGACCTGTGTCCGTTTACTCTCCATGTCGCTGTGCTGCACGTCCTATGTGTTAGTTCTATCTGTTATTTTTCTCTTTCATTGTTTACTTACTTTTGTATTTATTTTTTTCTTACCATTTTTTGTTTGTTTGTTTTAGTATTAAAACATGGAAAGTGATAGCAGTCTGAGTTCTTCTAAGGTGTACAAGATTAACTCATCACAAATAACCCCAAAGCATTTATAACTAGAGTTTACACTGCATTTAACATACATTTAACACTTTAGTTCAACAAGATAAGAATATAAGTTCATCTCATCTGGAGTTACTATTCTTTAAACATTATTTTGAGCATCTTTGCGAACCCTAGTTTAATCCACATTGCACTGGTTCAGCTTTTGAGAGCATTATGCGGTAAAGATTTTGAAAATACAGCATGTGTTTAAATCAAACTAAATTCAGTGAATGCTGAACTTTGTTTAGATAACAAGCTAAACAAAGTCCAATGCTTAAACATCTTTTATAGAGGTTAAAAAAGGGCACTATGCCTGAGGTTGCCCAGTGTTTAGTGGGATCAAAGGCGTATTTTGTCCTTTCAAGTGTGACTGTGTGAAGTACTAATGAGTGATTAGTGTCTTGCCTGCAGCTGACTGTGGTGACGACGCTCTCAGTTTGGAAAACCAGGGAGGAATTGTGAAGGGAAGCTAGCAAGGCTAATCGTTACTAAGAACGAGGGCCAGAGAGGAGGATGTTTTTACCATAAGAAGTAAGAGGAACGGGACAAACCCCCTGTGAGGTTATTGGAAGAGTGCTTTTGGAGCCACTTTGTACTCATACTGTCTGGCTCCACGTTGCAAAAAGGGTGGAGTCAACAGGGACCCAGAAGGAGATCGCAATTAATATTACTTTACAGTCATTCTCATTAAAGCATCCATATTTTAGATGTCACTACCAATATGACCTCCAAAATAAGTGCTGCCAGAGCTAAAACGAGAAAAGGAGCGGGAACGGGAAGAGCTCTCCTGGGACTCTCCATGCTGGACCTGCTGGCCTTTTTTCTTCATTCCATGTTGGCTTCAACTGGGAAGTCGGAACATTGCTTCTTGTTTTTCATCAACTTAAACATCTCAGACAAACTTCATATATTCCACAAATGTCAGAGTGTCAGATTTTTGCACTGCGTCACTTTTGCAGTCAGCTGACTGTACTGTGACACAGATTTTCTGTGTTAAAAAAAATGTAGTGACAAAAGTACAAAAACTATTCAGTGTGTAAAACTGACACAGTATAAATACATCTAACACACCAAAGTCTCCAACTACTGTGAGATCTTTGACTTTGTTGTTTCAGATGGTAAAAAGTTGCTTCTCTGTGACTCATTCTGAGTCGTTACGGTGCTTCGGCTGATCTGCTGCAGGTAACGCACTAAACACTCATTACAAAACAAAAGCTAAACAAATTAAGAACTACATGAAAAACAAAATATCCCTTTGTTGGTGTAAGGGGCATCGTAAAATTGGTTAACGTCTTATTACCTTCTTTTTCTAAAATACATGAGAGCTCCGGACCGTGACATCAGAATTCCCAGCATGCAACACTAAAATGTAAACGCCATTTTGGCAGTAAAGCTGAAGTGGGCGAGAAGGACGTTTCTGAGCCGGTAGCTGTTGTACAACGGGACGCCAGAATATTAGAAACAGGGAAACAGATAGAGGTTTTTATCAGATTCACAAAGATCCAGAGAGGCGAGATAAACAGATTTATGTCATAAAACTTGCAACCAAGATAGCCGACACCTGAGAGAAGCTCTCATCGACTCCAGCTGTGCAGTTGCAGTGGGCTTCAAGCATAACACCATCTTCTCTGACCACTATCCATGCCTTCATGTGAGAGTTATTTAGTCTTTGTGACTGATTCACATAAAAAAATAAAAATAAAAATGGCACCTGCATGATATTTATCTGTTTAACATAGACGTATGAAATGAATGCATGAGGTGGTGCCTAAAATTTATATTCACACAGTAAACAGTCTAATTTATCCAGTGAAAATCCACTGCAACATTTGATTCTAATTAACATGCCGATTACGTTAGTATACGCTGACTATGTTGGTGTTGGGCCTTTATTTAGCGCCATAATAACTACCGGCAGCGCCGTTGCAGTTTTGATGTTTTTAAAAAGTACTCCAGGGCTTTAAAAGGGTCAGTCATATTGAGTCTTTCAAGTTTAGCAACATAGTTGTCTTTATCTGTTGGGTTTAACTCGGACGCTCTGAAGTTCATGATTGCGCTGTGACTTTTGACTTCCATAAGCGGTTCTCTTTCCTGCCAAAATGGCGCTGTAAACAAAGCGGGTGACGTGGGGTCCGGAGCTCTATATGCTCTCGCTTCGTTGTCAGATGTTTTTCTGTGTGTACCCGTGTTTATCCAGGAGGTGTTAACTGTAGTCCTACAACTAATAGGCACTCACCTTTTCCTGTGTGATCAGTCAGCCACAAACACAGAAGCACTTTCATGCATGACTGCACATGCAAACACATAAAAGAAACACACATAGTTAAAGCACATGCATGCACAAACTGATGACAGGCCGTTTAATCCATGCAGCTCTAGCCAAAGTCCTGCTGGGGTGTGCCTCAAGCTTTTGCAAACAGTATACAGCCTAGGATACAGATGAACATACAAATATATGCATTCTATATTCCTAAAATGTGGAAGTGATACTTGTTAAATAACACTCATGTGTGCTTACGCACCATAAAGTGCTTGCAGATACATGTGCAGACATGTACACGGACGTCCGCAAATGCAAACATAATTGCAAAATATACAACAAATGACAGACAAGCTATGTTGAATATGCCAAACATACATTTCACAGATACACGATGTCCTGTGGGAGTGTACGTTGCCGGGGGAGAAGCTTGTGCCAAGCATGACTTATAATCACAGAAAGTTTATACTTGCTGAGCTTGTGTTGCTACCTGAGCTAATGCTGACCTCACACCTCCTGCCATAAAAGAAGAAACACTGCAAGAGCAGACAAAAGAATCTGTCTGTCTGCAGGTGTTATGCATGTTAAAACACCCTGTGTTCAGTTAAAATAAAATCTCATGAAGCTGAGAAGCTGTGCTTTGCTCTGAGTCTAAGAATGCAGCAGAGAAGGGCAAAGGAGGGCTTTGCAACACTCAATGGACCCAATGAATGATCCCCTGACATGTCAACAGTTTGAACACTATCTGTAGTTGCAGCACACTACTGTCAATTTTTTGGGCTTGCACGTCCCACTCACAGACAGGACGTGCAGATAGATGGGAACGCAGAGGCCAAAGATGAAAGAAAGCTGCAGTCATGTGACTATCAAACACAACTGCATTTCATTGACATTAGAATATTTAAAAATGGCATGTTCCCTAATTATTTCCTTCTTTTACTGGTGAATGTATGCATAGTTAATATACATGTTTAGGTGACAGATGTATTGCATATTGTGCATGTGGTTAGAATAACCACAGGGATGTTACATAATGCTTATGTCTTCAGTCGGAGGCATCTCAGTGGACTTAAGTGCCCTCCTTCAAAGCAAAAAACAGTTTGAAATAAATTTTGTAAAAAAAAAAAAAAAAAAAAAAAAGTTTGATTCCTTTATCTATAACATCTTCCACCTTCAGAAGCAGCATATATACCCAACTATGAAAAACACAGCTCAAAATGTGACAGAACTGATGTAGCTTTGGTCTATAATTATGCCCCTTTGTTTAGTCCAAACATCGCTCTGTACCACTCACTAACAACGCATCTCATTCTGAAGGTATATGATCTGATTGTAAATCAATGCTGTAATCACCAGTGCAGGATATGTTTTCCTTGTTTACCACCCAGCCTTTTCTTATACCCGCTTTATCCTATTCAGGATTGCAGGGGTTTTAAGGCTGTCTGCCTTTGTTTTTCTGTTTTTCCTGTAAAACAAAAAAAACAGGGTTGTGGGGGTCATCACATACTGTATGCTATGCTACTATTTCTTATATTTCTTTTTCTTACTGTTTCTTTGTCTTTTACAGTCTAAACACAACATACACAATGGATGAATTAAACTCCATACAGAGGACTTTTCTTCCGCATGACTTTTACTCCAGGATGATAAAAATAGGTTCACTGTATTGCCAGCACTTAGATAACAGTTATAACACTTTCACATTTGTTAGTTCAACATAATATGATACTTTGCATGAGATATAGACATCACAGCTTACAATATATATATATATATTATTGAGCTTTTCATAAGTTTGGATACTGAAGTTATAAGTGGGAATCTTTAGTAGTCTTCAGAAGACCCTTTTCTCCAAAATACCTTTTTCTTCACGATGAAATTCATGCCTCCAATTCCTACTTTCTAAAAACTAACAAGCTGGTTGTTGATGGGTTCAGTGTTTTGTGGCAGTAAAGATTTGTGACCGTGTAAATAGTTATTTCTATTTCAATTTACAATGTGGGATTAACTATTCACACCCCTTTTATATTTCCAGACCAACCAACTTCCGCCTGCAACACGTTGGACGATGTCCAACATGTTTTTGCGGAGCTCTATTTTCAGGTTATATGCAGGAGGATGGAAGAACACAAAAACAAGGAGGCCCAAATTAGAGCAGATATGTCTTGATATTTGCTGCTCATCATCTTACACATGTTAATTGCGTATAATCAGGTTTTGTTAGAGCAAGATGTGACTCGCTGCAGTTTCCAGCTACTGCACAAGCCATACATTACACCCAGTGTTACACAGTGTTACCCAGAAGTACCCGGCCCATTCATCAGCTTCTAGCATCTCTGCACAAATTTAACCTCAGCCTTCATCAGAGTAAAAAAAAAAAAAAAAAAAAAAAAAACACAACAAAAATCAAAGCAGCTAGTTGGGGTGAAAAAAACAAATGTGTATGGAAGAGTGTACGTGGTTCTGACTGATTTGAACATTTACGGCGATGCCAACACTGCGACATATGGTATCACACCAACTGATAGGCCAGCCTTGGCAACAGGCTGCATTTGTGGTGGTTCAGTGCGTACATGTATTTCCACATTTGGCGGCTATTCTCTGCATGTGCATCTTTGCACCTAATGACCATAAAGACCAATTTGTCTGTGCATCTATGATACAGCTCCAAGAAAGCACAGGAGGTTAAATATTCCTGATTGCCCCGCTGTTGGTCTGCAAGCTGGTTCCCTCTGTGTGCCTAACACATTATAGATGCAGGACACATTCTTCTTTCGCTTCATATTAGCACGAATGAAAGGCTCATTTTTACTATAATAGTATCATGTCTGACTTCTCGTTTTAAAGAGTTGTGCCACTGGCGTGTGCAACTCAGAAATCGCATGTCACCATTCTAGCAAATCCAATAATGAGCGTTAATGGATCACATTTCATCTGGCCGATTAGATCTAAATAGATTAATATCAGATTATCACCCAGACACCTTCTTAGCCAGGCAGACAGAGCACCAACAACGAAGAGAGACCCAGCCACTTTAATCCATACTTCATGCTGGCTGCTTGAGGCGTCCTTTGCTTCTCTCGCTTCATTGTGAATTTTATTATCCAATCATGCCAGGGAGCAGTACGAGACACCCTTAAATACAAAAACCTAATTTGACTCACACTGCTACCGAACAATCCAAACAAGACAAGGAGGTGTCCTCGGCTCACTTTATGGTCACATTTCTGTGTTGCCTGGAGGCAATCCAACAGTAATATACTGTACAGTAAGGTAAACATCACATCAAGGCACCAAACACGAAAGATGTCTTTTGCTTGCATGTGTTGTATGCATCATAGCCTGAAGGACGAAAACAAATTCTCAGACGTTGTTTTGTGGAGCCACCAGTAGGTAAAACACATTTCACCCCTGCCTTGTCAAACAGGAGACTGTACTGGTTTATTTCATGATGCTGCTAATTGCCCTTTATGCGCTGCCAAAGGCTGCTGGATTTTTCCACTGCCAAACAACATATTACAGAGGACACTTGTGAAGACAGAGAGCAAGTTATTAGACAGCTTGTGATGTATTCAGAGAAGGAAAAGGCCAAACAAGGTATGACTTTAAAGTTGATGGCAATTACATTTGGCATGTAATTAATTTATCTAAAAAAACAAACTACACATTGTAGGGCTAGTCTTTTCTTTCAAATTTACTTCATCCAGCAAATAAACTGAATGTAAATTAGCATAACTTGTGTTTGGTGGAGTGAAAAAATGTGAAATATTACCATTTTGCTTCAGTTTAATAATATATGTGGGTCAAGAAAGAAATTCTGTGCAAATTTCTGGTCATGTTACGTAAATTATTTTGAGATTTGAATCCACTTTCATCAGCAGGTAATTTCAAGAAAATGTACAACCTCGATTGGTTCATCTTTTAAACTTTTAATAGTTTAGTATTGGCATCGTCCTCTGCATTCAGTCTTGCAGCCGCATTTTGTCACCTGCTCACAAGTCTGACAGTGGGTGGAAGGGTTGTAGAGAGAACTTGCCAGACCTCACCATCTTTTTGCCAGCCCCAGTTGGCAGGACTTTCAGTCTGCATTTTGCACTGTTGCCTGGCCCCTTATGCAGGCACCTTGGAAGGCAGAACGTTTCACATGCTGAATGAGGGATGCATTTGTCGGTGGAATGGCATACCAAGACCTTTGCTTCCAAGCAAACAAGTCCAGCCTTGCCTCATCAGCCTTGCCTGTAGTACTGTGCCTGTCATACATGGTGATGACAAACTTGTCAAGGATGTTGAGGTCTGCATCTTCTATGATCGGTAGGTATTGACTAAGCTTTTTCAAGACAGGGCTCCCTTCGGGGCAAACCTCCCATGCCATGTACTGTTCATGCCTTAACCCCAAAAATCTGACACAACATCACAGCCAGTGAAGGCATGTCACTGGATTTCTCTAGGCCAAGATTCTCCACCATATCATGAATTGGTAACCACCCAATGGACTGACCCTGGCCAAACTGTACCCGAACGTTTTTCAAAGCCTGCCTCCAAAACACTGACTGCAACAACAAGAACATTGTCCTGCATGCCTTAATCAACACAGATTTAATCATTTGCTTGGCTGAATGAAGATCGTGTGTGAAGTTTCTGGCGTCAGCTTCTCCGTGGTTGCAAGGGCTTGAACCTTCAAGGCTTATGGGTTTGTTTAAAAGAGCCTGCTCTCCTTTGGAAGCAACTACGACATTGTGGGGACACAGGGTCACTATGTTGTCAGCTAGGAACCAGAAGAGCTCAGTCTTGTTGTCACTGTCTTCCAGGAAGCTTTCCCAGTTGGGTGGTAGTTTGGTTTTGTCTGTTTTCTACGTCAATGTCCCTTACCTCTTTTTGACCTTGTTTCAACCTTCAGACTTGAAGTTCAGTAGGCATCAAAAACAATGTGTGTTTGCTCATACTTTGATGAGTTTGTCTGGATCTTTCGAACAACATCTTGGACGGCATATTCCCTAAAGATCTTTGATGTCTTTGGAGACAGTGAACACAGAAGAGATGAACCATCAATGATAATAGTATTACATTCTGGTTGTGTGTTAAGAGGAGAAATCTTAGTTTCTAGAATATTTGCAAGCTGAGGCTTCTGACCAGAATGGAGTTTCCCTGTGTTGCTCAGTGCTGCAGGGAAGGACTGATTCTCATGCTTAAAGAACTGAAGCCCGTCACGCTCTCGTGATTGGCAGGATGTAAAGAGCTGTGCAAACAGACGCCAGTCGTCTTTGAGTACCTGCTTCTCCATGTCACTGTAGGCTGCAGCTGCCTCCTGCTGAAATAAATCAGCTTTATTCTTTTTTTATGAGCCTAAAGAAGGAAGCCTCATCACCCAGACCATTGAAAAAATCTCTGAAGGCAACTTGACCTTTGTAAAAACAAGTCCTTACAAGCGCAGCAGCACTGGGATGTGCAATGGTTTTTGTGTCCAATGTAAGCAGATTTTTGGACTGTTCCTGGAAAAGATTTCACAAATCCTTCATCACACCACACAACTTCTAGTCCATGTCAATGAAGGACTTCTGACAGCTCTGCTCATTATGTCTGAAATCTTCATTTGCTATTTTGACCTGAGATGCCAACTCATACAGAGCAGGAAGCTCCAGGTAAACAGAGTAGTGGTTTTTTTGTTGTATGCTTCTATACCACAATTTTTTTTTTTGGTAGTTTTTTTGTTTTTTTTTTGCTTTGCACTAGGAACTTTTCTAACAACAACACTTTGAAAGTTGGGTCAAAACCATTTTACTCAATAAAATTATATTTACTTTATATCTAGTGTTGTTGTTGTTGTTTTTGTTGTTTGTTCATTCAGCCTCCTTTACATTTGCCACATTGGCAATTGGCGACAGTTAAAGAAAAACTTACAACACTTAATTTCAAAATAATCAACCATTCCTTTTAATGTTCATTCATTTTTTTCAGCAATATTACAAAATATTAGATTTTTGCAATCTCTACAGATTCCCTGCATAATATCAGTAATAATAATAATAATAATAATGTACCTAAAGCTACCCTATTGTGTTTTCCTACCTCTACCCAGAGATGTCACCTGAACAAGTATATTAGAGAGAGGCGTTTATAGCCTCCCGCCGCAGCTGTGCTTTGAACTAAGTGACAACGTCAGAATTCAAATACTGATGGAGACAACACTAACATACCGATGTTTGACGGCCATTGTTTGCAGTGCTTACCATCCAAGTCTAGTGTGTCACCATGCAACCAATGCTACCGCGCACTTTTATTAGCACCTAAAACAACACGCATCTGAAATAAATGTTTGCATATTTGTGGAATATGAATAGCCACACTAAATCAAACAATTTCCTGGCTGTCGTGGGGATCATACGGATCGCCAAAGGTGTTAGGATTCATCATCCGGTAACCACAAACATCTGCTCATAACTCACGCCAGTCTGTGTAGCGGGTGTCTAGATATTAAAGTAGTAAATTAAAGTTAAACACCTCACTCTTCACACTTGTTGGGGCCAGTAAGAGCTCTTCCTCTGGAACCCATTGACGACTGCATCAAACTTCCGGACAATCCATTTAGTAGTTATAGAGATATTTCAATCTGGAATAACGAACAGCAGATAGAGAGCAGGAGTGAAATCCACTTCCATCTCAAAATAAAACAAAAAAAACCTCTTCATTCTTGCATTCTTGTTTGATTTCAGTTGTGGTTCCCTGAGTGAACAGAAAACATTGTTTTTGCTTATGAGCAAGATCTAAATTGATTGATTGGGTCTCTTTTTGGTCTCAAATGTTGCATAACAGATCAAACAAGTTCATGTCCTGAAATGTTACACTGCTGTCGGTGACGAGCCAACAGAGACTTGATGGAACAATATTTGTATTTAGCGTCAATAACACAGCAGCACATGGGATGACACATGCAGCAGTGTGATGTAATGACCGCAGGGGTTTATATCAAGAGGTTCAACCTGTGTTAATAGATCAAACTAAAGCATGGAGCATTGGGAGGTGGGGGTAGGAGGGCACTAGTGCAGGTGGAAATTGAGGACTCAACCAGCAGACAGAAGAAACTCCATATAGCTGAACAACAGAGAAAGGCAGACTGGAATGATAAGATATATGAGGCCACCAGTACCGCAGGCGCAATGCCCAAAATTAGTAGGAGGGGGTAAACTCTTATCCCCCTCACACTCCGCCAACACCCACCCATCTCCATCGCTCTCTTTTAAACTGAGCCACAGTTCTTCCAACTGCAACTGTGGTCTTTCAAAGTTTAATTGTGAATGGGTTGATGGATTAACCGTTATCTAAACCAAACCTTTGTTAGACTTACAAGAGTTAGAACCTCTCCTTGAAGTGACATACAGCACAGGAGGCTAACACATCATTTGTTACAATGCTGCACTTACAAAAGGAATAGTGAGCCCTTGAGCTCCTCTTAACTTTCAGACAGAAATTTACACAAAAAATACATCTCAATTTGTCTCAATGAGGTCTAAATTACAGTCAGGGTCCATGAGATTTTTTTTATAGAGTTTTAAAGAGATTCAGGGAATCTGGGCCTGGATGAATGCCCTTTAAGTTCAGAAGTCCGTGTTGAGGTGATCATTAAATTCCAGTTGCCTGTAGCTCACTGGATCACATGACATTCCTTTCACATGTGGAGGGTGTCAGGTGGGGATTTTAGTTACATATATTGTAGATATATGTAATTAGAAATTGATGACAGACTGTTCATAAGAGCCAACATAATCCCATCATTTTATCTTAGAAGATTACATGATCATGTTTTAACATAAAACAAATACATAAGTAAATAAAGCTCGTCCTGGACAATGCAGTGCAGCAGCTTGTCAAATTCTGAAGCTTTTCATTGTATCTCCCATTTCTGTAAGGCCATCCCTGCCAAAAGGTCCATTTTGCTCTTATTTGAAGTGCCAAAATAACAAAACCACTTGCGGCTCCTTCCCAAGCCAGCTATAAATGTAAGCGTTTTCATCATTTTTAATCTTATAAGGCCATTTCTGTTCACATCAAGGCCAAAACCCTCCACCTTGATATCTTTCTTTTATTGAAGTTCTGTTGTAGAAAAAAAAGAGGGAACGTTTTTGTTGCTTTTAGAGTTGTTTCAAGAAAAATGTCTTATTGTAAAGTGCAAAAAATGGTGAGAAAAAGATTCAATCTAGGTTTAATTATTACTATGTTGTTATGCAGATAGAACATTGAATATAGGTTGTTTTTTTTTTTTATCCTCAGAGTTAACCACACCTGAATCTCTCACATACTGACTGTTTATTACCCAGCCTCTCTGCTGCACATTTGGACTTTCCATCCTCATCCATTTAATACATCTTTTGCTCTATTTTGTCTCTTTGTTCCATCAGAAAACTGTGACAATGCCGTCAATCGTGTGGGATTTTTTTTTTCCAGGTGGTTCAGACAAAACAGGTAATTGTAAATCAATGAAAAGACAATCAATTGTGTGCCTGGAGTCAGTTTGAGAGCTTCAAACTGCCACGTCTCTGTGGCCATCATCAAGCACACTCTATGGCGATTTGTCTAGGATCTGGCATTTAGCACTCAAAAGATAACAAAGATAACAAAAAATCAATGGGTACAAAAGAAGCCCTATCTTCATCACAGATGGGGCAGTTGAAACTCTTCAAATGGCTTGACAACTGCTACAGCAGAAAGAGATAACAGGGTATACGTGAGCCAAAAGACTTTGTCCCCCTGCAAGAGCTGGGCGCTTAAGAATAAGTCAATCAATCAATGACAATCCTATTAACCTCTAGGTCAGCTGCTCTGTCAGGTACCAGCAAGAAGTGGAAGGCTGCGATGAGGAGGATGAAAAAGAAAAGAAATGATGCGAATAGTGCAAGCTCGCGTAGATGTAAAGAATACAGCGACAAAGGAAGAGCCCATTTGAGTCTAACTAAAGCAAAATCAGGTTAAAACAGGTGAATCATGTTTATCTCAAATATATTTTCCAACCTCAAAAAGTAAATAAGTAAATAAAAAAAAGAAGATGAAAATTACTGTGTGACATAGACTGCTTTCATGTGGAAAGTTAGAATATATTATTTAATTCAATTAGGAAAAGAAAAGAAAAAAACATGACTTGAAACCTTTTGAACATAAAACCTAATTCTCTTATGCCTCTGTTGTGCATCAAAATAAAAGACATATCAGTGTTTCATTACCTCACAAATGCACATAGTCACAAACGTCTTCTGGTCCAAGCATGATACCATAACTGTGCTGTTCAATCTCCCCAGTGACATCTACAGACTGAGCAATGTACAGCCATGCAAGACGTGAAACAAGTATTATGAAACATAATGTCTCAGGTTGCCTTCACACAAATGTACATATATTTCTGCCAGTGATTTTACCTAATATTATAAACAGTATAATATTTGTTTAGTATGTAAATCAGAAGTGAGAGTGATGTCGGGGCAGAAGTGTTTTTATGTACTAGCGTAGGTACTTACACTACATACACTACACTGTATGCTGGTTTTGCACACTGAACAAATGTTGCGTTTCAGACTCAATAATAATTTTGGGAAGAAAGCAGCCACTAGATGTCACTGTTGTTCTCGGAAGTGAGCATGTCACATTTTCCGTGTTTATGCTACAGTAGACAAACAGCCCCAAGGGTAGGATTTTAATTGGAGACACACAGAACCACATGTTTCAACAATATTTTTAACTTCTTTGGATGTGTTCACAATACTGTGGAGTTGAGATTCTGTGACATGTCAATAATCGTCATAGAAGCAGCACTGTGCTGACACTACTGTAGCACGCCACGATGAAACTTTATATAGGATGTGGAATTTAACCTTTGACAAGAAGAAAATACGTTTTAATATTGAAAGGAAAACAAAAGAATATTTAAAATCTGATGGCATGAACTTGATAATGGTGTCAAGCATCACAGCAGGTGGTGTCACTAACTTGTTTTACATCATGCAGTTCATCTAACAGCGGTTCCATGACGGCTCTCTTCTGCATGCACATCTCTGTTCAATTCCAGGCAACAGGAAATAACTGTAATTCCAGACAGCTTTGTTGTAAAATTACCCTTGCTATCCTGTTTCTATTGCATGTGTGTGTGTGTGTGTGTGTGTGTGTGTGTGTGTGTGTGTGTGTGTGTGTGTGTGTGTGTGTGTGTGTGTGTGTGTGTGTGTGTGTGTCTTAACAAACGTCTGAGTGGCTACGTCTGAGCTGTGTGTGAGAATGTACATGCATGTGTGCCAGTGTGTCAAATTACACCCGAGTCTCTTTAATAGACTTCTAAAGATAGTGACCACACATGAGTTTGTATGTATAATATACAGAGTAAAGAACATCTGACAATTTAGTGACAAAGGCAAAGAAACCGAAGAATGAACAGTGAAAATAGCTGAGAGAATAGAGCTCAAAACATGAGGATTAAATAAAAGAAGCAACAAGACCAAGGCTACATAGAATCCAGTGAAATCTGGCCATAAAAAGAGGGCAAATTGTCCTACAACAGGAAGGTTGGAGGATCAATCCCTAGCATTGTCACATTTCTAAGTGTCTCCGGGCAGGACACTGAAGCCCACATTGCAGTCTCCAGCTGCTAAGAAGTCACAAGCCTCTGGTGTAAAACATATGCCGAATCAATATACAGAATATGACAATCTGCTGTGGGAAGTCAAAAAGTCAAAAGAAGAAGATCATTTAATATGATGTTATACTATTTATCACAAAAAAATTGTGATGTATGGAAAATAAAAACATGAAGTGATTCTTACTTCATGTTTTTTACTTCATTCATAGTTTAGGGGGGAAAAAAACAATATCAACAAAATTATCATATTTCTCCCTCTACTGTGCATGATAATATAGAAATATAAAGGTTTAGAGCATAAAGGGTGCAAAACTTGACCTTTGACGGGGTGCCATCTGAGGGATGGGACTGCGAAAACCCATCGTGAAGAGTAAGAGAATACTTTGGAAAGACAAATTCACAAATACTACCTAAAGCTTTACTGTGCCCCAAAAAAAAGGCTAAAACTTGATCCATTAAGCTGTTACGTTCTACTATTACAGGCCAAGACAGGTGGGAGATCTCCCATGATATGTTGAGCAACCTTTTTCACTCTTTGCTCTCATCTCTGCATATATTTATTCTATCATCAGCTTTGTTTTTTATTTTATTTTTCTTGTCCCACTGTATGTTTCCCTGAACAAGTATTCTTTTATTTGATAGTGTCTGTGTTTGTTCTGCTATTTAAGACCTGCCTAAAAGATTAAATTTTTTGCGGGAATACAAAAGAAAAACAACAACAAAAAAAACTCATTGTGCACAGATTACTGAACTGGACTGCGTGCAGTCCTGACCTGTCATTAATAGAGAAACTGTGGATCATCTTTAAATGAATAAATGTGACAATGATGACACCATGCTTGTGCAAAACTTAAGATGGGGCAATAAAAGAGTGTAGGCCTGAAATGTAGATATACATATATTTTAACAAATGATGTAAATGCAATGAGACAAAACATAAAATATGTCCGTTTCCTATCGTCTGCAATTAAATAAAAGTAAAAGGAAATTAAAAGCAAAACATACTTGTTATATTAAGTTTGATTATGTGAATTTAAGTCACTTAAACCTGCAGTCAGATCAGATTGGCTTCCTTGACTTTTAGCATAAAACTGATAAGTATTTTGATGTGTCTTCATCAGGACAGCAAGCAGCTTGTCAGACAACATGACAGCAGAAGTGTCAACACGCATCATCATCCCCACAGTGTGCTGTCTACAGCAAAGCACTACTTCTCCTTTCTTGTTTTTCTTTTTTTCTTCTGCCACCTTCTTTTCCCTCCTTCACCAGGCTCCTATCTGGGTCACCTTGTAAGGACGTGAACCTCTTTCTCTTACTTGCAGAAAAAGAAGATATGCCTGCTGCGCCCCGTAAATGCTGAGAGGAAGAGGGAGGGAACGAGGAGAGAAAAAAAGGACGCAAGAGAGGAAGGGAATGAAGGACAGAAAAGGGGAGGGGGGGACAGAGAAAATCGAGAGAGAGGAAGGGGGGTGAGTGGATGTAGCTCTAGCTGTGGGCCGGGGGGTGAGCTACCTAACCCGGGCTGCTCTGCTGAAACATCCATGGGTGGCTGTGTCGGGAGCCACCACGACTCTTCGGGCAGCTTAAACGAGAACTCGGACGGCACTGGAGGTAACGCGAGTTGGGGGGCTTTCCCGCGTGTTTTGGCGTCCCAGACGCTCGGTCGCTTTAAAGAGCCTCCTCCGGGTTTCTGCGTGTTGTCCTGGCTGGAGGGTCTCTCTCGTTCCTGCGTACCCGAGCCAGACAGCCCGGGAGCGCACACGGCAGCCTCCCTCCGCGCAGCGGGCTTTAAACCCAGTTTAAAAAGAGGCAGCTCGCCCGCTCGGTAGTTTACGAACCAGCGGGGTTTTGACGGGTTACGCCGCCTCTCTTTGTTCTTGTGCGCCGACTGCGCTAGCCGGCTAAAACGGAGCTACGTAGCCTGCTAGCTTTCGTTACAGCAAATGTGGGTCAGAGACGTCGGCGGCTGGCGGATGGAGCCCGGCGGCGTGGACGCTGCCCGGCTCTGCCAGACTTTCACGACGCCGCTGGCTCACCGGCGCTGCGTTTACAGCGGCTTTAAGTATTTACGCTTTATTGTTGTTATATTTTTTTTTGAGCATGTTTTGAATTGAGAAGTGCTGGGTTGAGTGGAGGTGAAGGAGGAGGAGGATGAGGAGGTGGTGGAGGTGGTGGAGGTGTCACAACTTCATGCTGCAGCTTCATAATAAAGGAAGTGAGTGTTTTTCCAACAAGAAGCCTAATTTTCGTTTTCTGACATAGCCTGTGGTCTGAAACACCAATTTGAGCATGAAAAAATAAATTGCCCACAAGACACAGGATTTGCAGGATCAAAAGGTTTGTGTTATCTCCCTGCAGATTAAAAGGCTTTGATAGACTTGAGTGTGGTTGTGTGCATGCAAATATGATAAAATCCAAAGTTTTCTATTCATGACTTGTTAAAAAAAAACAAAAAAACACTAAAACTAAAACCAAGGGTTTTCTTGAAATCCAATGGTGAAAAAAAAAGCAATGGGAAAATGTTTCTTTCATTTGACTTTAACAAACATAAAAGGCTTCGGATAACAAGAGGAGTCCTTTCCTTTTAAATCCCTTTTTATCAAGCTGAAGTGTTATGGCAAACCTTTTGTAGAGTAGTTTCCAGGTTTGTCTGGTGTAGGAAGGAGATCCACTGCTGGCACGTGAGTTGTTTTAATTACATAATGGGAGATGGGGAGGAGACCAAGTGCTTTAAAATGCTGAGATAAAGCTTGATTATCTTCGTCAGCTCTTCATCCATCTTTGCTGCTTTGTCTGTCAAGTTGTGCTTGACTAAATGTCAGATGCAGACAAGCGGCTGTTAACTTGACACCTTGCCTGTTGATGCCAGAGACAAGGTAATTAGACCTGAACATATCTGCATTCATGTTCAGCAGCTGACATGACCACGTTTACCTAATCTCAGTGGGACAATAATGTAGTTTAAAAATGTTACACATATTGCCCTACATAAATCCTGAAGGATTTCTGAGAGTTACAGAAGGACGGCCAAGTAGGCTGGTGTTTAAAGATAAATTTGTGAATTATTGGCAGACACATGAGCTGGAAAGTAGGCTATCGCAAAACCAGGAGCCATACTATTTATGCATGTAATTGACAACAATTTCAGCTGGCATTGCTGCAAAAGTGTTTTTGTTTGTTTGTTTGTTTGAAATAATTTACTTTTACTCATTTTACATCTCAGTATGATTGTTGCCTTTTTGCTGCAAACCAGAAAAACAACCTCCTCCAACTTTTATTGGGCTTTCCAGCTTAATTTGGCTTAAGCCCAGAATGTTCCCACAGTGATGCTGCGGTGCTTTTGAAACTGAAACCATGGCGTTAATTAAGGGTGCCTGAAGTGGGGGAGTGAGTGAGTGTGCATGTTTTGGGTGGGGGGGGGGACCAATTGCTTTATCCCATTTTCAGTTATTCCAAACCATCTTACGTCCCAGCGTTTCGCTTTGTGATGCTGCATCATTTGCCAATTTTTTTTATTTTTTTAAAATTTTTTTGTGCGTGTGTATCATCAAAATCACTTTTTCTTTTTTTAAACCATTACATACCATGTGCATGTTTCACATATCATCTCAGTGCCTAAATGAATGTGGCACTGTTGATGCAATGTCATTGAAAGATGATGATTTTCATTGAAAAGACTCCAGATATATAGTTGGGTAGTTAAACCATAGAAGTGGTGCAAATGGTAGAACATGAGGAAATAGGGTTATATCCCTTTTTAACAATTTAATTTAATCCCTTTTTAACATAATTATGCGGAGTGAGCAATCAAGCAGTTATGTAATAATGGAAACTGATCTAGAGTGAGATAGTAAGTACTTTAGCTTATATTTTGCACAGTCACATACATCCAGAAACATTGGTTTATAACGTATGTTACTGATTATTTATGTTTGCTGTTGGAACAGTAACTTTTTTTTTTTTTACTCAAGCAACATTCAAAAGCTAATATCTAATTAAAAATTGCTTGATCTGAAGGTATAATGCAATGATAAATAAGTTATTCTTTTCTCATGACCCTTTTTAGCTGTCCACGCCTTTTTGGTCCGCAGGTATTAAAGGGTTAGAAGTGTTATTTACTATAAACAGTCAGTTGAAGGGAAGTGTTATCAGGCTGTGCCATGTGATCTGAGTACATGTGTACCAGGAGCAGCTGTAACTCGGTATGTCGATCCGTCATCCTCTTCTCGTCTGTCTCTGTTGCGCACTCAGACACACACGTGTACACGCTGTCCTGTACCTGTTGCCCCCTTCAGTGTTGATCCAGATGGTATTATTCATCAGCCATTCTGCTGCAGATGGAGTGCTGTTTGATCTGCATGATCTGGGTTTAACTGAGTTCAGTAACATAACTTTTCAAGATACAAATCTGCTCGGATTGTTTGCATGCTCCATGACCGTGTAGTCCAATTTTTTTATTTTGTGTTCAGGTTGGCCAAAAGACTGATGCATTTAATCTTATCTTTTTACATTCTTGTCATTCTTCTTTCTTTCTATCACATTTGTCTTTTTCATCCCTATTATTTCTCATCAATCTCTTTTCTTTTGTTTTTATCACCTTTTCCTATCCCTTTCCTACTTCTATCTTTTCTTTTATTCACCCAAACCTTACTTACTCTCTGACTCTTTCTCTTCATCATCTGCTTTCCTCTCCCAATCCCTCTTCTCCTGTCCTCACTTTTCAGTGGCTCTAGGGCGTAACCAGCCCCTGAAGAGAGAGCGGCCTAAATGGAAAAGTGACTACCCGATGACTGAAGGCCAGCTGCGCAGCAAGAGAGATGAGTTCTGGGATACGGCGCCAGCGTTTGAGGGCCGGAAGGAGATCTGGGATGCGCTGCGCGCTGCTGCCAGCGCCTTTGAGAGCAATGACCACCTATTGGCACAGGCCATCCTCGACGGGGCCAGCATTACACTGCCGCATGGTAACACATTCCCGATGTTTCTGATATTTTACTCTTTTTGTACTCTGATTAATCAAAAAATACAGGGTCATTTGATGGAATTGAGTCACTATTAAGGACGTTTCTTTTAACTTATGCTGCTGTGACAAGCAAGAAAGCCATGTGATACGAGACTGTAGTATGTAGGAAAATCAAAAGTGGAGATGGCATAACTTCCAGCCAGCAGACAGCAGTTGTGACCACTATGAGCCACAAGTATTAACAGGTTGAATTAACGGTGTTAGAAATGAGAACCTAAACAGTGTAATAAAGCTTCCCCAGGATGTGAGTTTTACTTTCAAGTGTAAGTAGCAGAAACAGGAAGGACAACTTGCTACTTATCCGAGTTCATTTCTGTTTGGGTGAGTGGCGCCAGTGCTGCGCAGTCTGCCGTGTCTCTGTTAATGACTTCTTAGTGAATATGGGCCAGATTATAAACATCTACATAATTTAGTCAATAGGAGTTCAAGAGCCTTTTAAGTGAATCTCAACGACCACTTTTTAGAGTTTAGACTTCAGCGGTTAGGAAGTACAGTACACGATGCAGAAAGAATAAAAAATAAATAAACAGTGCAGTGTACAGTACAGTGGACCTTTTTTAAAAGTAAGAGTTAATTAGATTATGACTCTCATAAATAAGCCAAGGAGTGCTTTTAAAACCCCAGTTCAGAGCATTAGTTTACAGCTCCTGTAAGAGTTGAATCCCAGGAAGAAGCTGCTCTCTGGTTCTTTGAACTGTTTTTCTGGATCACATTCAATGTAAAACCTACATACTTTGACAGAAGCCAAAAAAATGAAGTCTTTCAGATATTTTATAGTTTTCTGAAAGCGTTGCAAGATATAAACTATAAGCACAGGCTAAGAATTTACATAAACCAACATTTGTTATCAGACTGTGACCTTTTTTAAAAATGTCACTTTGAGCCATTTGTAAGGTATTTAGATTATAAATATCTTAAACAATTGTATGTAAATATTTCTTATTTGGCTGTAGCCACTTTCCTTAGTTCCTTACCTTAGAGGAATTTGGGGTTGATAATTGGGAAAACCCAAGGAACCAACAGAAGCCTTAACAGGGGAGCCATGAACTGGAATACAAGTGTCAGTGCCGACAAATGACAAGCAGTTGTTTCATCGCTGTGAACCAAGAAAAACAACTTTCAGTCCAACTTGAGATTTGAATTGACACCATGGACAAATAATAGACAGTCATATGCTCTCATTGTGGAAAGGGTGAGTTATTTGGCCACAGTGACCAAAGGGTTAGTTTAGAGAAGTAAGTATTAATCAAGGTAGTGGGTGCATGGTACCATACGGTCCTTTGCTGCCTCTGGAGTTTGTAGACATTGTAAAATGGACAGGGCAATAAAAAAGATTTTTTTTTTCAGATCAAATCGTATGACAGGTGGTTAAATCTTGTAAGCAGCCTGTTGTTCCAGGAGGAAGATGGTCCATCTATCAAAGCTGGTTGTGAATTGGACAAGGCAACTCAACATTATTCTTCTGAAATGTTCTTCTCAGGGTTTCCACCATTCCTCTGTTAAAACGGTGGACGAAACAAGAACTTTAACTGAACTGGAGCAGCTTTACTAAAAAAGTAATGAAATATCCAACCAGAATTCTGCTAGAAACATGTTTATGGCTTCCAAAACACTTCACACATTTCCCTCAATGACAAGCATGTTCTTTTAAAAATACTCTTTTTCAGACAAAAGTAAATATTTTGTGATAGTCTGATAGTTGTGAGCGGCCTTTCCTGAGCAGGATTAAGGTATATGGGATAGCAGTAGTATGTGTTTTTTCTTAGTGAACATCGTATTTTTCCTCCTTCATTCCTCTCAGTAGTTTGGCTAAGTCGATCAGGTCCTGCTGGGCTGCAGCTGTGGATTCCCCAGACCTGACATCACCGTCAGCCAGCAGATCAGGAGAGGACTTCTGCCTCTCACAACTTAATGCCCCTTTGTTTTTACATTTAAATCACGGCTTACGGGGAGGGTTGAGTCAAGGCTTTCTTTTCATTTCTGTTTTGTTTTAAATCTTTTTTTTGTCTTCTTTTTTTTTTTTTTTGATCATTTTTCAGCCGTTATTAGATAAGCCACATTTAGGATCGCAAAAGAAGTTGACGTAAGCAAATCCTAATTTTTCACTGATTATAGATCTCTTAAATTTGGTACATGGCTGATTTGTCCTTGAAAGTTTTTTGTTTTTCAAATTGGTTCTTTTTTATTATTATAATTATTTAATACAACAACCAAAAATGAGCTCCATCTGGACTCCATTAGCATTCTGCAGCTGAAAGATAAACTTTATAGTGCGACTAGATGGGGACTAGAAGGGGTAAAAGCTAGTGAAATACAGAGATCTAGGAGGATTAATACTCAATTATATATATATATATATATATATATATATATATATATATATATATATATATATATATATATATATATATATATATATATATATATATATATATATATATATATATAATTGAATATGAATCGTGTGTTTATTTATTCATATTTTGGGACACATCTCTGCTTGTATGACACTTTATAAGTATTTTATACATGCACATAAACTGGTCTCACAGACGGCTGAACTCCCCGGTGCAGCAGCGTGTGAGGTGATTGTTTACACATCAGTTTTTTTCCTGACAAAGGCTGTAAAACATGTGTTAATCAGCTGAAAGAGCTTCCTACATATTGTAAAAGCTTTTTATTTTATATAATATGGAACTGGATTCGAAGGAAGTCTGCTGTGAGGTTGTAATTTTTTATTTTTATTTTTTCCGGGGTGTTTAACCTTTGCTCTTCACATCACATCAGTATTCAGAAACGAAGTAGGCCTGGTGTTACTCTCGTCCTCGGGGTGACCGGAGCTGTTATTCAGAAAGCAGAGCGCAGCATCCTGTGGGCTTCTGTTGACTCATCTCAGTCTCGGTTACCACAAAACTGAGCTTCTCTCTCAATTGGCGCACGGTTCAGTTTAAGTATTAAAAAAAACAATACGAGCGGTGCGTTGACCTTTTTTAAATGTTGTTTATTAAAGGCTGTGAAGAGTCGGACCTCTTGCTTTTAGGGGAGGTTTTCACCCACGTCTTCGTTTTAATCGGTTTTGAATTTTCTTATAGTTAGGAGCAACTTCACCACAATTTAAAAAAACAAAAAAAAAATAACCCCAAAACAAATCTGTAAAATTAAACGTCTAGAAAGATTTGACTGTTTTTGGATTTGACTTCAGTTCTGCAGTCACAAAACCAATTTCCTTAAAGCTTGGTGTTTTCAGGTAAAACATACGTGTTGCGTTGCATTGTTGTGTTTCATGTGTCTACATGAAATCCCCGTAAAAGCTCCCGGCGGTCTCCCACGCACAGAAATTGACCTCTCCCCAACATCCTATTCCCCCTGCTCTTTAACTTTTGAATCTCTGGGTGTGAATCACTAGTGACTTAATTTATGTAGCACTCCAACTCATTCTCTTTTCTTCTGCTTTTCACTTTGTTCTTTTTTCTTTTTAGTGGCTATGGCTCACTTCTTCATTTCACTGTTACGTAAAAATGGGAATTGTAATCATAAATTAAATTAAATTAAATGGGGGGGTATGTGACTTTGGCTTTTTACACTTTTACTAAAAAGCACATTTAATTAACTACAACATAAAAGTACCAAAAAAGTGTGTCCAGCTCAAATAAAGTAATGTTTGTGTCGTCGTTTTTATCCTAAAATGTTTAGGCTTATCACTGAAGATTGGGGGGAAAAACATAACAGTAAAATTTTGAGACAACTAGATGTTCACTTTAGATGTTAAATGCATTAAAATCTTCCTGTTAATCATTTGCTCTTGAACTCATCATAATAATGCCCACATACATGTTTTATGCCTGTATGGGATTTACTGCGAGTGGTAACCTGCTGTAAATGATTAATTGCTTATAGGTGTCGATGTGTTTTCATCAGTGAGTCCATCCATTTCATATCTGAAATGTTAGTTTATTTATTTTAGGCCATTTTAAATGAAGAGAACAGATGACAAAATATAAATTATATAGTAGTTGTTGGTAGTAAATAAATAATAGCTACTGTAAATTGGCTTAAAAAGTATTGAAAATAGTGATCAGAATTAAACGACATGGTTGAGCTGACGGGATAAATCTTGACAGTTATTTCAGAGTACACAGTTGATTGGAGACAGGAGTAAAGGGATTTGCCAAAAGTAAACAACATACTGGTCCAGCTCAAAGGTGACTTTTATGAGCGGAGGGAAAGAAAAACATCCCGATATATAATTCAGAGGAATTGTAAAGAGTAACACAAGGCCTTGAATCTGTAAAGTCCCTAGTGGTATCCCTAAGTTTGTATAAATCTCCCTTATGTGAGGCAGGTAAAGGGAGGGAATTCCCCTTAACTCCCCCTCTGATAAAACTAGTTATATATTATTGCAATATTGTTCACTGCTGACTTAATGTTGTAATTGTTATTTGGTTTGATTACTGCATTCAATAATGCTTAAAGCTCTTAAAGTGGGGGAAAAAGAGGTAATTCTTCTTATTTCTCTATCTGATCCCAACCTCAAGGAGCTCTGACAGAATGTTACGATGAACTGGGAAATCGATACCAGCTGCCAGTCTACTGCCTCTCTCCTCCGGTCAACATGATTGAAGAGCGGTCCGATGACCCAGACGGCTCAGATCCAGACTCCGGGGCCGCAGATGCATCCACAGGCAGCGGCAGCGACCCTGGATCAGGGGGCGAGTGCCAGCTTCGCCTGCGGCTCTCTACGGGCCGCGACCTTCGGCTGGCGGTCCGTTCCACGGACACAGTGGGCATGATGAAGCGGCGTTTGCAAAATCAGGAGGGTGTACCTGCTGCAACCCAGCGCTGGTTTTTCTCAGGTCGGCCGCTTACAGACAGGCTGCGCTTGGACCAACTCAACATCTCCAAGGACTATGTGGTGCAGGTCATCCTCAGCCAGCGTCCGCCCCCGGAGCCCGTGACAATGCCAGGACATGTGCCCGAGGCCTCTGGGCATGTGGCAGTGGAAGAAGTGTCCAAACTGCCTCAAGAGCCTACACCGGTGGAGAACTGAAACCCCTCAGGCCCGCAGCCTGAAGCTGACCAACCACAGGCCAGGCAGTAAAATGAGAAAAACAAGGGACAAAAAAAGAATGGAAATTGCTTCCTCTCCTCTTCTTTGCTTGAGTTAGTTGTTTCTGCCAAGAGGGGCTTTGTTTTTTAGAGGGGGCCTGTCTGTTGGAGCATAAAGACTCTTCTATTGAGAAAAGACTGTTCCTTTTTGGTTTTACACGTTACAATTTTGACCTTTTTTTTTTTTTTTTTTTTTTTTATTAAACCCTTTTAACTGTTCCTATGGAAACCAAACTACAAAAAGAGAACTTTGTCAGATGGCTTAAAGGTTTTTCTTAGCAACACTGAAAGTTTTAACATTTCCATGTTTCAGTTTTCATTCAAGTTCTGCTCTTGTGGGTTCAGCAGAATTCCTTTTGATTCTATACATTTAACACCCTTTTACAATTCCGACAGTTGAGGGGACGAAGAAAGACACTTCAACAATCATAAAAGTTATTCAGGCATTTTTGTAACTATATGTGAATCAGTTGAAGGCGACTTCAGTCAGGGGATTACGTCTGTAAACGGTGCAGACAATTTCGTTTTGTGAGTAAACGCACTGACGTTTGCTTTACATGATCAGAAATCCGCACACAGGGTTCATGACTGAATCTTTTACTAAGCTGCTGGATTCAACACTTCACTCGGCTTCACTGAACAATCAAACGAATCATGTGATGAACAGTAAACAGTTAGCTGTTGGGTATGCATGGGGGTGAATAAGAGAGCGTGTGTGTGTGGATGCTCATATTTACATTTACTCTTGTGGCAAAAGGACGGACATCGAGAACACAGTTGCATATTTTGATTAAAAATAGAAAGTTTTTAAATAAAATTGGTCACTGTTTATATTCCTCTGTCTGATTGTGTTATTAGAATCATTTATTATTTTGACGTCTTATTTTCCCCTTTTACACACACACACACATTTTTTTATTTATATATATACATATATAAACACATGTAATCATTTAATTTGTATACCATTCTATTAAAGGGTGAAATACCCAAAACGGTCATTAAAATAACTTGAAACTGACAGAAGTATTAAAAATAAGACTTTACTTGTGAATTGTGGATCAACAGAATCATTAAAGAAAAGTAGTTAACCTTTAAACGCATTCGCTGCTCTCTGCGACATCTGTAACTTGGTGACTTCTGCACCTGTTGGCAGGTGTTTTGGTCCACTCATGAGTAAATTGCTCCTGCTGTCTAAGGTTTTAAGGCTTTTTTTTCTCCAGAATTATTGTTTCAACTGTTTTTTGATCAGTGCACATGGAAAGCCACTTCAGATTAGTCTAGTGTTTTGTTCTTAGCCATTCTTGGGCGTTTCTGGATCACTGTCCTTATGGGGGACTCGTGACCTCCTACTAAGACCAAATTGTCTGAGGCGTTTCACTCCAGAATCCCTTGATAGCCTTGAGACGTCATTGTACCTGCACAGAGTCCAGACGCACCAAAGCTGCCCCACAACATACCCGGGCCTCCTCCATGTTTCGCAGTAGCTGCAGTCCTCTTTTGTTTGAATGCTTCTTTTTTTGCACCAGGCTATCCGTTATCTCAGAATACAAAGTTAAATTAGTTGCCTCCTGGCAACCAGTAAAACCAGCCCTTCACAAATCATTTGACAGACTAAAGTAATAGTTTGTCTAGTAAAAGAATTAGTGGGTTATTGATGTAGAGGCAGTGCCTAGATGTTTGTGCTTTAATTTTCTAAAAAAACTTCAAGAAAAACACTACACAAAAAGTAGATTTCCTAATTAATGATTAACTGTTTTCTGACATGTTTTAATATAGACATACCCGTAATAAGCAAGTATTAGTTGTATAAAAAAACTAAACAGTCTCATATGGTAAAATGATCTTTTTCCTTTGATTTTCGCCTTTTGTTATTTCAACTTCCTTTTTGTTTTGCTTTTTTTTTTTTTTTTTCTAGTCTTGTCATTCCAGCCACATACCATGGAAAATTCCTTGAAAAAGCACCATGATGTAAAGAGGTTTAAACAAGAAACTTCTGCCTACGGCTACCTCTCCCTCTACTACTTGAAACTGATGACAGAGTGGACGTCGCTGAGTCGGTGGTATCAGGATAATGCTTTTACTTACCTTTAAGAGAAAAAAGGAACCTGTCAAAATGTAGAGGAAGTGTAAGAGTTAATCACCTATTTAGTGTCTAATGTGAGGTTACGCCACATACAAGTTAAGAGCACAAGAAGGAAACTGGATATAGTTTCAAATATATGCAATAAATCAGTGTACATTAGTGGCTGAAACACGATAGAGACTTTTTTGGGGGAAGTACTTTAACACAAGCCACCTGACTAGGGTTAATATCAAAGAGTTTTGCTTTAATCGGAAAAGAGATGTTTTATTCTCAGTAAGAAGGCAGCACGTGGATAATGAAGGTGTGTTCACCTTCCTCTTTTGTACAGTTTGTAAGGACATGAATTATATCAATAGAGGAAAGAGGTACTGACATGTCATTTCTTTTCAGAGCAACATAGAGGTGATTTGATAGTTACATACAGAGCCCACTATCCTTAAGCACTCCTCATCTATGACCACTTTCTTTTTAAGCAGCAAAGTTGAATCAAAACCTGCAGGTCAGTGTGTATTTATAGAAAATGGTCTCATTAAAGAAACACCTGCATTGCATAGTGAAACGGTAGCGGTTTTTGCAAAAGCTGGAAAAATAGGTATAAATAAATACATCAAATGGAAACTTTTTTTACAGATCATCACATCACATACAGGTAGCTTCCTAAATCTGCCATTTAATATAAGGGCTTTTTTCTTCATGATATATTTCATTATCGGGGTTGTCCTGACTTCCTCTATTCCTGTGTGATGCTCGATAGGACAATTGTGCTGTTGTTGCTGTTGCTTTTGTCATCATGACACAGAAAGAATTAAGATTTTTCTTTGAAGGAGTTAAGAGGTTAAAAGGAAAATGATGATAGATGAAGAACTACTTTTGACTTGTTTCTGGGCTTTACAGTTCGCAGAGTTACTCTTGGGTGTCTTAGGTGTCCCTCATGCTCTCAGGTCATTTTTTTCATTTGCAAGCCCAGACCTCAACCACACTTATGCAATTATACATACACACGTATGCACGTGCTTCGGCAGTTCCTTTTCCTGCTGGGGTTTTTTCTGTCTTCTGCATCAGCCTCCTATAAATACTGTAGCTACGTACTGAGTTCAGACACAACAGATGCTCAGCTGTTTGTTTTATTTACTGGTCGGCTATCAGATCTGCTCTTGGGTGTGAAAATTTCAGATACATGAGAAGCAAGGTAAGACTAAATTTATGTTGTTGTTTTCTTTTCCTCCACTGATGTTACCACTTGCAAACTTATTTTTGCCATTTCTTACAGATGCATCCATTAATCTTCATGCTGCTGTGTGCCAGTGCATGTTATGCCAGCTCTGAAAACAATCAAGCAAACCTCGACACTCTGATGGACAATGGTATTTATGTCTCCACTGAATACTTTTAATATTTCCTTTAGGTTTTGACAAAGATTGTCCAATCTTTTTTATGATTTCCTTAGTTTTGATCCTGAGGGTGTCTAATCCTTATGGCTCCATGGTGGAAGTTCCTCTGACCTGTGGAGAAGCTTATGAAAATAAGCCCATATTTTGGAAGAAAAATGGTAAGTCTGCTGCCACTGCTCTTGTTATCACACTTTTTGCTTGTACCAGTATCTGTGATAGTATACTTAGCGTGTTGCAGTACAATATGACAAACCTTTACAAAAGTGTGGTAGATCATAAAAATTGCAAAATAGATTATAAGTAAGAGAGTCGCACGTTTCGTCTGTTTTTTTATGTCTTGAGTCGTTGACACCATGTCAAAACTGAACATGTCGCTGCCTCAGGTATGGAGCTCATGCCGGCTCTCAGGGGGAACAGCGTCAAGGTTTTGGTGACAGAAATGCAGGGAGGAAACTACACCTGTCACCTCGGACCTAATGGAGAATACGTCAACCACACAATGATCCTTGTCCAACTATATCCCGACAACAGGACTGTCATACTGGAGGAAAAATCCCCAGAGGACGGTGAGATATGAAAGATGGAGGGACAGTGGGGAAGAAGGAGTTTAAAGGAGAAATGGGAGGGGAAAAAAAAGACAATGGCCTGTGTAGTGTGACAAACAGTGATAAAAGTTTTCTTTTTATTAGACCTGACGGGAGCCTTTCGCAGTCGAAGATAAAGATATATGAGAGTGGTGTCGGAGACGGATATTAGTTTTAAAAAAAAGAAATAGGCAGAGGTAGGGGGTGTGGTTTCAATCAAACAACAGAAATTTGATAGAAGAGTACTAAGTGAATTTAACAAAAAAAAAATAGAAATGAAAGAGAACCAAAGGAGAAAAAGATGGCGAAAAAAAGAACACCTTTTGTTAAATGCAGTTGATACAATTGGGTAATCTTAGAGTTTCACATTTTAAGTCATCACATTGTTTATTTAACTAGTTCTCAAAAAATACAATAAACATTTAGCAGTTATTTTTATAGACGTTGTGCCACTCGATAAAGGTCAAGTTTTAGCATTGGTTCGTGATCAAGTGACTAATCTTGAAATAATGGAAACTACAGAAGAAAGAGTTCTGAAACACACAGGCAACAGACATTGTTTCGTTTCCTCCAGGTCACATCCACTGCTCCGCTCCAAACAACAGAGGCTCTTTTCACTGCACCTGGACAAGAACACAAGACAGATCCCACGCCACGGTGTTCCTCATAAAAGCAGAGCGGTAAGGACAAACACTTCTCTTTGCAAGAGTCTACTGCTCATTTTAATCAAACCTGCATCAGTCACGTTGCCTAATAGCCATCAAAGTGTTTGGTATATAAAATAGGATTATGTCCTATTTGGGATTACATTTTAACCACCAGTTTTTCTCGGAAACAGTCACATGGAAACTATTCCCTGTGTGCTGGATGCTGATGGATTGGGGGTACACTGCCAGGATTCCAACTGCTCTTTTATAGAAGAGCAACACCGCATCTCCCTTACCGTTTACATGCGCAGCTACTTCCGTCTGGAAGCCTACACTAAGTCTTTCTACCTCAGAGAGATTGGCAAGTCGTTTTATTTTAAAGTTACAGTTTATTTCCATGCAATCACATTAAAGGTAATCAATAAAAGAATGAGAGCTTTTGTGGGACATGTGGACATCTGATTATTTTTGGTCAATTTTGATGCACATATTGATTCTTGGGTATATTTTCCATCTATTCTGGCTTGTCAACTCAACCTCTCCCATCACTTTCAATCTAGTCAGGCCAGAAAAACTCCCCAACTTGCACGTGAGTGCTGGCAAGGTATTCAGTTGGGCTTACCCCGAGTCCTGGGATAAGCCCTGCAGCTTCTTCAGCCTCCACTTCCAGGTCAAGGTTGTCCGTACTGGGCATTCCTGTGACAGTGAAGAGCTCATACTGGTAAAAATATCACATTCATATGCAAGCCCTGACCACCCATTTAGCCATGTTTCTTTGTCTTTAATGGGTTGTATCTGTTTTTTGTTTTCTTTGGACCAGACCAACACCACTGATAACACCAAATATGAGGTCAATGTAAAAACTAAGAAGTACGTTTTCTGCGTTCGAGCTCAAGACAAACACACAATCGGACCATGGAGCCAATGGAGTGAGTGCACGTGAGTATATTACTCTTATCTCTGGAAATCAGAACTTAACTCGTAATATGTGTGGAAATGTGTGCTTTTCTAAATATCAATCGGACTAATGTGATCCATGCTTTTTCTCTCAAACCCGCGTTTTCTTCAGAGTGAACAAAGACGTTAACACCTGCTCCACACTGCTGACATAAAAAAGAAGAAAAGGTGGATGGAAAGAAATGTTTTATGTGATTTTTTTTTTAAGCAATAAGGTAAATTGGATATCTACATGTATAGTATTTATTCAACAGTCCTCAAATTAATCAGTGCATTGTCTAAACAAATGCTACATGTTTCAAATCAATGTTTCCTTTTGTCCTTTGTAACTTATTTGTAATTATATCTTAAATACTAAAATATACCACTGTTTACTATTTCATAATAAAAATGATAAAGGCCTGCAATTACTGATGTTGTATCCTTCTATTTGAAATACCATCCATTAATCTGGCTCACAGGGCTCTGCTGGTGACTACCACAGACATGTCCAGGTGAAAAGCCGGTGTTTACCCTAAGCAGGTCACTTTTTAAATACTATGGCATTATATATAAAAATGCAATTTTTTACTTAAAAAAAAAAAAACAAAAAAACATGACATTCCACTGCCAGGAAAATTCAATTTAAAAGGACTTCTATATGTGGCTCTTTGTTTTAAATAACTTAAAGAGCAATTAATAAGAGACACAATGGGTACAAAAAGTTTATTATCTTATTTACAGCTAGGATGTGAGGGAGGAGATGAGAAATCTTAAAAAGGCAGATCAAGATGTTATCTCAAGAAATGACCAGGAGCATTTTTGAGACACTTGTTGAACATTTGACAAATCTGCCCCAAAAGCATCTGCTTCTTCATCCCTCCATCCACAACTTCAGATCAATTCATACATATTTGAAGAACTAAAATAAAAAAAAAAAAAAAACAAAGCATACAACCAATGCTCTATTTCTTAGATTCCAGTCATCTCGAATCCACAAAACATGGATTTAAAAAAGGAAAAAAAAAAAATACAAATACAAAAAACACAAAACAGACTCTTGTCCGACTGGCTGCATCTAGCGATGTAAAATTAAAAGCACAGAACAGATTTCTGGGTAAATATACACAAACACCCATCCAGCCACAGAAACCATCATCTGTGCACATGTACACATAAACACATGTATACAATTTCTTACAATTAAATGAAACAAAAAGCATTTTGTTTTGAAAGGAAGTATTGAAGGTATAACCAGTGTCAATGTCTGCACATTTATTCTCACAGTAGCTCAAACAATTATTGCATATTGTTAAACGTCGAATTTTCTGTGTTGTAGAAATGTGTTCCTTGCTGAAGGGGGCAGAGCCATCCTTTATTTTGACTGTTGCTCTCATAAGATGATTTTATTTCACTGTTTTTAGTACAAGTTGAACAAAACGGACAAAACTCCTTACATATTTAATGTGTTTCTTGTATTGCAGAGAGGCTCAACAGCCTCACCTGAACATGTTTGCTCTCCTGTTAACTTTCACTCATCCATGTGGAAGACCAAAAATGTGTAACCGGTTAAAAAAAAAAAAAAAAAAAAAAAACATTTTTAGGCAACTGTGGACTTCAACACCTGTGACAGACTACTACGAGCTGGTTGCCAAGATAGATTTTTGTGTTGTTGGGATATTGTTTTTTTTTTTTTTTTTTTTTTTTAAATCTACCTTGCAAAGCTGGTAGTAACTGCCGCCGTAGTAAATGCAAAGAATACTTGCATAAAAATGTTTAAAACTGGGGAGTGATCATGCAAATGTATATCAACCGGGAAGCCCACACTAGTCCTGAGCTTCTGGGGGCTGATAACTTTAGGGTTAGTGTAAGTGTAAAGCTGCGGGACAGAAAGACAGACTTGTGACATCCAAGTGTATATGTGTGCATTCTGTGCGTCAGAGCTGGAGGATGGGATGGCTGCGTTCCAGCCGAATGCTGCGGATAATGCAGTCACGCCTCAGTGATGCTGCCTCTTAGACAGATACCTGCACAAACACACATTTAACGCGTATTTGAATTAAGTTCGGATGTGATTGGTGCTGAAAACACAAACGTACACCTACCTCTCCCAGTGTTTATGGTTGAGTCCGCTGAAGTCATCAAGCTTGGCGATTTCTTTGAGGTACTGAGCCAGCTTATAGAGCTCCCTGTCCTTCTCCCTGTTGAAATGGGCCTTCATGAAGGGTCGGATCTAACACACATTCACACATAGTGAGTTTCACCAAATTGTGTGGATGACGGTGATAGGGACAAGAGAAACCGCATACCTTCAGTCCATTCTGTGGATTCATGAGGAAGTTCCGTCCAATATCGTCAAACATTATAGTGTTCTTCCTGTTGTAAAATTCCCCATACTTCCCCCATATGACGCCTAAGGGCTTTACCTGCACATGTGCATGCCATCAAACACAGTAAATCAGAGTTATCACATGCTCGCAAATCAACCATAAAACAACAAAAGACACGTGCATGGCCATTTTCAAAACAATCCATCATCAGTAAGACTTCACTCAACATCAGTCTTCACACAGTCACAAGGAGCTTTGGGGGGTCTCCACATCACATGTGAGTTAAGTGTGTTACATACATGTAATTCTGTTTAAAACCAAACTTAAAACATTTCTGTTTAGTAAAGCCTATAGTGAGTGTAAACTTTAGTGTGTTAGGGCCAGTAGTCACAGCTGCAGCTGCAGGAGCAGACTAGAGGCCAGCCGGGTAGAACAGAAAGTAGAGAGAGAAGAGAGACACAGACACACCGTCAAAGGTACAAGACAGGATACATTAGTATAATTATCCATCAGCAGCACGACTAAGACTTCTATGTATATATGGGTGATATATGGATAGTTGGTGATCCACATAGACGAGGACTGCAGGTCAGGATGTCAGCAGGTATCCAACAGAGACATTCATACAGACAGGTGGAGGTGAACACTGGGATGGTCAGAGGGTGGGACTGCAGGGCAGCATGCAGCACCAGAGACTCTGGTCTGCAAACATGTACGTAAGAGAAAAAGAGGAGACAGACCAGCACAAGAAACTACAAGAACAATGGAGCACAATTATACTTATGAGATACTTCTAATTAATAACTGAGGATTGAGCTGAAGAAAGGAAAAAGAAACAGAGGAGGTGAGGGGCACCAGTCAGTGGATCATGTTGGTGTCCCCCTGCAGCAGGTCTACAGCAGCAGATCTAGGATGAAGCTGTGTTGAAGACCAGCTGCTCTACTCTGGTCTTGCAGCTGCAGCTATGACTACTGGTCCTAACACACTAAAGTTTATACCAACTATATACTTTAATAAACAGACACGTTTTAAGTCTGGTTTTCAAGTTGGAGGAGGATCTATCAGTCTTATGTACTTAGAACTCCTAGTTCTGCTGCTGACAGATAGTTGTACTTATGCATCTTGTCTCTTGTACCTTTGACGGTGTGTCTGTCTCTCTCCTCTCTCTGTTCTTCATTATCTCTTTCTGATCTCCCTTTTCCTGTTCTACCCGGCTGGCCTTCGGCAGGAGGGTTCTCCCTTATGATCCAGGTCCTGTTCAAAGTTTCTTCCCTCTTAAAGGGGAGTTTTTCCTGCCACTGTTTGACTTTTCCCCACTAGGATTTTTTTTTACCTGCCGCTGTTTATGTAATAATTGCTCGGGGGTCATGTTCTGGGACTCTTGAAAGCGCCTAGAGACAACTTGTGTTGTTGTAGACGTTACATTAATACTACAAGTTGTTGTAAGTCAAGATACTGGAAACACAAGATAATAATATTCTAGCTTTTATCAAGTATTATCTTCACTACACATCCTATGCAATGTTGTTTAAACAGTGAAAGAAGTAAAAGCAATAGTTCATAGCTAAACAAAATAAACCATGGTAAATGTTTCTTTAAAATATCACGGATTACTGCTGTGAGAAATGTTTGAACAGTAATAACAGTAAGTTCAGGAATGAAATCAGTTAATGTCGAGTGTACCAACCTCTACAACCCCTCTTTTAGGAGTGTGCACTGTGATCATGGCTGCACTGTCCAGCATGAATGTAATCTTGTAGTTAGGGTTGTCTGTCACGCCCAGCTCCTACACACACACGCACACGCACAGTAGTGTCACGTTCTAAACCCATATGTTCAAGCGCCACCAGCTAACTTAAACAACACTGCCACCTTCTGGACAATATGTGTAATAACATCATGTAACTGCTTCTCAAACTGGGAGGTAATCGACCACAGCAGGGATGCTCTGGCTGACAAGGGACAAAAACAGATGGAAGTAGCTTTTGAACTAAAGAAATATAATTTATAAAAAGGAAAGTACAAGGCTGGTGATTCTATCATCCCAACGATCATTCTACAAGAGTGTTTCCCTACTTCCCTTGGGAATGTTAATCAGACGATTGCTGAAAACTGCAGTGAAGGATGTACAAACAATATTTAAGCCATTCTGTCCTTAAACTCACAGTTTAAAGTTTAAAAGCAACGCGCAAAAAGGGTGAAAATTAAAAAAATGAAAAGAAAAAGGGAAAAAAAGTGGGATACTTGCTTTCATTTTGGCATCTATCCACTTCATACTTGTGGCAGCTAAAAAAAAAGAGAGAAAGCATGTGTACACATTTAACAGTAAACCACTGAATCAAGAAATAAACTAAAATAGACACTATGTATATAGTAGTGCCTCTATGTATATTTCTTCCCCTTTACCACATTAAAAACTTCATTTCATCAGAAATCAACCACAAGCTACTCGACAAACAGCAACTTGAATTAAACAAAAATACATAAAAAAAAAAAAAAAAAAGGACAGAGATTTCAAAATCTGACAATTTCATAACACACAACTGCCAAACATTTGAGCAACAATTTCAGAATCTGAGGACACTTTTTCTTTTGGTTTCTTCCTAAATAAAGCATTCCTACTGAACCCCGAGGCCACTTAAACCTAAACTGTCAGATAATTAACACCAAAGGAGCATCTGAACTTAACCGTTTCCTACATACGCCTGTAAACAAAGACAAAGAAGAGGAGATACGCACACCAGATGACAATGTCGTAGTCCTCGTAGGCTGATGTCAGAAACTCGTGAAGGTATGGCCTCATCAGCTCCTGACCTGTTTCTGCACATGACTTGTGATCTAAACACACACAGAGTCAAAGTATCCAAGATTAGTCAAGGAAACAATGTACTCACATGCAGTGATGGATTCAATTTTTCTAAAACATTAGAAAGAGACCAGAACAGAGAATCCGTAAGTAAAAGTAAAGAACAAGCTGTAAAATGAGCCCACGTGGTGTCCTATTGGTTCTTATACTACACGAAAACTGACCAAACAATGTGTAGTCCACATCCAGCACCAGGAGCCTCTTGCCTTCTCGGGGAGGGTTCAGTTCCTCCACCTTATAGTCTTTCACTCGGCGAGCTATTTTAGCAAGGTTCTCCTCTCTAAAGATATCAAACAACACACACAGGTACATATACTTTTTTCCTTCAACTTTTATCAAATACTGTTACGATTCTACAGCCAAAGACATAAATTATCTTACCTTTTCTCCACGTCAATTACCTCTTCCTCGATATCGAAATCATTGACAATGTCATCATTTTCTGGAGGAGGGGCTAAAACGTCTTCCTTTACAAAACAAACAGACATGCACACTTCAAGTGTCAAGTTCCTAAAACCTTTAAATTAACTAACTGCTCAACACAGCAACTTCACGGAGCAACTACTGTAATTTCTGAGTCATAGTCTATTTTAAACATCTTTATTCTCACCCCTATTACACTTACCAGGCTCTCCTCTCTGGTACCCATCATCATGATTTTGGTGTTGGGCTTCAGCTTCAGGGAGCCCAGCTTTACCTCATCCTCTGCAGGTTTACCTTGGAGCAGGAATGAAAAAGATTAACAGCAGAAGGACAGCTCAAACACTCCACATAATCACTAACCCGCTCCAAAAGCAATAAATACATTTGCATTTGTGTAGCTTACAAATATATGGAGAGAAATTGCATAAAGCAGGGTAACACATAAATGATTTATACACATGACTGACTATCAGCTGACCAGGACTATACTCTGATTATATATGCCATCTACACCAGTGGTCCCCAACCTTTTTGTAACTGCAGACCGGTCAACGCTCGACAATTTACCGCGGACCAGAAGGGGGGGTGAAATAATAACAAACGTGAATCCACTGTGTGCTCATATAGAACTTTATTAGCACATTGCTCCAACAATATAACGCTATTATAACATCAAACTCTCTGGTCGCCCGTGAATGAATCTCCTGTATGTTTGCGTGCCCGACACTCAAAAACTCTCAATTCCCCTCTCCTTTCCCCTCTCTTGTGTGGCCCGGTATTGATTGATCCACGGACCGGTACCGGTCCACGGCCCGGGGGTTGGGGACCACTGATCTACACCATCTAAAACAGTAAACAAACTTATCAGATGCGCCATCATACCTTTGATTTTGAGTCCTAGAAGTTTCTGTCTTTCTGGTAGCACCCCAGTCAACGTCTTAATGGACTGTTTAAGGTCCAGTACAGTGTCCTCCTCAGACAGAGAACTGATGGAGTACTCCTGTCCTCCCCACTTTATGATCACTGACACAGACATAACTCGCACTGGCTCTTGACACACATGCACGTGGCTGCAGCTGAAGTTAGGTGTGCATGTGCACAAATCTTTGCGTGCACGCCCTTACGGTAAAAGCTCCAGCAGCAGCAACAAACATGCAAAAGCACACCTACAAAAGGGAAGGAAATAAGCAAAGTCACAGGAGAGGTGTCAGGATGAAACAATTTAACTGGCCACAGCTTGATATAAATGAGGGCACACAGACCATATTTACATATACAGTATATTTAAGTGGATTATTTAAATGCTGTATTGCAACTGAAAGCAAAAAAAAACGATAAATAATTTCCTCTTGCCAGAAGTATTAAGTGCTTTGAGGCCTGTACTCCAAGTACTGTCTCCATTCCTATGACATCATGACGATGTGACGTTACACTACATCCTACAAGTTGTGTTGCAGTACCGTTTCTTTCTGTATTCATAGAGGATCAAATGTGTGTTCAATGCTCCGTAAATCTGTGTAAAAAACTGAGCTGTAGTCATTACCCTCAATGTAAAATCGGCGTTTTAACACTGTTGTTGTCGTCCCATCAATGCCTACGACTGCTGCAGAGTCTTTTAACGTGTGAGAACATGCCGACTACACACTCCCATTGTCCACAAAGGTCAGAGGTAAATACGTGTTGATAGGTCTTTCATGAGTGTAACCCAGAACGCAGACACGTGATCACTGTTATCTAAGCGTGCGATGTTTTGGTTGTCTATTTTAAGACACAACGGCCAAATGCCAGCTAATCAGTGTGTCCCTGAATATTTTTAGCATGAGACGGCTAGCACCAACTAGCAGCAAAGTAAACATGTTGGATGTGTGATTAACTGACTAACATTAGCTATCTACACTCCACGGTTTGGCTGTTCTTACCTGTTACGACAATCTAACGCGCAATGCCTGGCAAAAAATGTTCAATTTAACAGGAAAGGTGCATGAATGAAGTTTGCGATGCGACTTCATTCATCGGGAGTCGCACGCCGTCCTCTTCCTGGCGTCCTGAACCTTTCCGGTAGTGACGTAGAAACAAAGCTTTGTTACCATGGTGACCACTCAGTAGCTTCACATACATTTCAAATTTGTCTAATAAGTTCGTTTTAGTTTTATCCATATATTTATATTATATATATATATATATATATATATATATATATATATATATATATATATATATATATATATATATATATATATATATATATATATATATATATATATATATATATATATTATATATATATATATATTATATATATATATTATATTTATTTTATAAATGTATCTTTAACATTTAGCTACTCAAAAATCATACAGGTTATCAATTTTACTTACGGTAGTAAGGGAAACTGTAATATACCTATTATAGTCTCAGACGTTTGTTTAAGTCATGACTAAAACTTATTTTAATACCACTCACTTTTATACAGAAGAATTTATTATTTATTCTCATGTATTCTCTTCTATTAAAAAAGTAATGCCAGACGAGTTTATTATTATTATTAGTATTGTTATTAAACAATCCCCAAAAAACAAACTTCCTGAACACACCTATTAACAGTCTATTGATTAAACCTCATTTGAGTTCACAGAAGTAAAGCCAAAACAGCATACACTTTTCGTCTAAAAAGTGTAAAAAGTCTAAAAAGTGTAGGACTAAAAAATTTAACTGGGCAGACGTACCGCGCAGGCGCACCACATCCTCACGTACTTCGGTTAATGGCTGCCAAGAAACATGAACGGATGGGCCGCGTCTTTCTGCTGTGAAGCGCACCCATTTAGAGGACCGTTATCTCGGGCGGTGCCGAGTTAAAATGATCGATACACGACCCGATAAGGACTTCGAAACCGTTGTTCATTGTGCGAACATCGTCCTTGAAACGTAAGTTCTTACAAAAAAAAAACAACAGAAAAGAAAAACAACATTGAACGTGTGCTGAAGCTCGAGCCAGTCTCGTGCTCGTTAGCTGCGCTTCAGGTGGACCTAATCTGCGACGACAGTTTGTTCTTACCATCAAATGTTTGAACTAATGCGCTCTAACGTGCACATCTATTATTATCGAGACCAGAACCAAGTTGATATTTCGGGGACGGCGTTTCCTCCCCGTCGTTGTTGAAGTGTGTTTTGGTAGATGTGAGTTGACATCGACTGAAGCTAACTACCTTAGCTTCCGTCGTTGGCTCAACGCCGACTGCTTTTACTCGATGCAGCTCATCACCTCCACGGAGCACATGCATAGTCATTGCTATTTGTGTACCAATTATGTCAACAACCCCACGGGTGGGTCTGTGGTTGCTCTTTCTTTGTTGGAAGTTGTTCGTATACTTGTCGTTTTCACGTGCAGCTTACTGATTTGTCTAAATTGCAAAGTGTTGCAGTCTATTTTTGCGGCGTAGCCGAGAGATTTTTCCCGTCGAGACAGAGGGGTTACTAGAGTTCATGGCACGTACAACAGCCGATGCAGCACTCGCTCATTTATAAGCTTTGCAGTACCAGAGTAACACCAAAATTGTGCAGAACTATTATATTTGTTAGCTTTTTTACTACAACAATTTCTTAAAACGTACTACACTTTGCATTTGTTGTGCTCACTGTAGCTAAACACAGCCTGCAACTATAGCGACAAACAATGGGGTTTGTTAAATTGGTGTTACAGTCTTGTCATTAAATCAGACTAACTGTTGATCGAACCTTGTCAAGTGAGTTGTTGCTATGATCCAGGTAGATTTATGCTCCATTTTTGTCTGTTAGTACTGCTATCAAAATTGTGACACTCCCTTTAATATCTAAATATGATAAGGTTATATTTCTTTTGGCAAATGGGTGTATGTCACATTTGTAACTCTGCATAATGCATTAAATGCACTTCAATGCCTTTAAATGCATTGAAGAACCCTTTTAGTAAAAGCTGGGAAGGTAAAATATGAGGGAACAGTATTGTATATTTTAACTATGTCTATGCACCTGAAATTCTTAAGTGTATTTAGGTCACATATTTGTATGGGCCTCTTAATTCCACCTTGCACCTATGATTCTGCTGAATGAGTAATGGTAAGGATATACCTTGCAAGCTCAAGTACCAACACATCATACCCTATAGCCTTGAATGGATTAGGACAGATAAAAATACAGTGGGAGATGACCATGTTATATAATGTAGGATTCGGCAGAGCCATCCCTGTCCAGTAAATTCACAGTTATGTAAGTTACCAGGATCCTGTCCTGATGCTGAAGGGATAATAACGGATGGAAACTGTTTGAGGGGTTTAAGTCTGGAGGCTTACATGAATTTCAAAAGTAGAAAGTTGTTTTTAAAGTGACAAACTGAAGGTTTAGGTAGGGCAACTGAACCTAAGTTTCTTGTAAATGTATGACATTTAGCATCATTCAGTAGTTTCAGGATTTCTTTTAAATAGAAAAATGCATCCTGAGATAAATATTTTTACTTGAGTCACAGAAATATGAAAAATGCACGTTTGGGGGAAAAAAAAAAAATCTTTGCTCTATTTGAATTTCAGCATTGTAAACAAATTACTTTAGAAAAGACATCAGAGGCTTTCATTTTGGAATCAAAGTTTTACTTTGATTAGTAATCCTTTATGCAGCAGGACAACATGTGGCAGCCTGGGATTTATTTTTTTCTTACTTAGTTCAAGTGGATGTTAACAATAACTGATTTGTTTGGTCTTTGTTTTCAAACAGGATGCTTTTGGCAGTTTTTAAAGAGTCAGCAGGATTGTTTAACCAGGCAAAGCGTTTTAATCGCATTGCTTTGGAGCAACAGATGATTAACATGAGGTTTTCAGCACTTTGATGATGAGATTGATGAAATTAGGTGTGTTTCTTTCACATGAAAGTAGAAGTTAGTTTTGTTTATGATTTATTTGAGATATGTGTTGGAACCCTTGATTTGATCAGTGATAATATAAATTGACTTTTGGAATGACTTTTATGTGGACTGCACCTTAAATGTTTTCTGTTTGTGGATTTATGAAACCTTGTTTCAACATTTATCTATTTTATAAATTTATCGTCTCAATTTCTGCATCATGTTAACTTCCAGACATCACAATAATATAGATTTATGGTAGCTATTTTATCCTCCTTCAAACCAGAATTCATGGTTTACTCAAATTAATATTTCTGACAAATTCATATTCATATTTCTGGCAATGAAATGATGATATTTATAGAGACTACATTTTAGTCGCTGGTAGAGATGCAGCTTTTAGGACTGGCCAGGTACGGGGCTTTGGTGATTTTCACCTTGAGTGAACCAGTGATTTAAATATTGTTGGACAGATGATCCACAACCCCATAGGTTTTCTGAAGAGCAGTTTTCACATCTCTTTTTTTCTCATAATCTGGGCTCCAGGTTGTAAATGGGCAAACAGACATGGGAAGTACTAAACACGCCCATCTACAGCTCTTCTAGCCCATCCATGGTGGAGAAGCTGCTGGTTTTATATGTTCTTTTGGTGGTGAAATCAGAGATGGCAGCTGCATTTAGAAGACACCAGGTGTCAAGTGAATGCAAACTGCTGATTCCCTGTGAGTACTGGTGATCACAAACTGCTGATTCCCGGTGAGTACTGGTGATCACAAACTGGTGATTGCTTTGCAGTGTGACGATGACAAATGAGGAAATGATGATGTGCTATCTACTGGCTAAGCAGACTGTCAATCAAAAGGGTACCCCCCATGTTATAAATAAATGTATTTCTTTACATGAATTAATCTGAAGTTGTATTATAGCTGTATTTGGAGGTGAAGTATAGTAATGAAGACAAAAAACAGTTTTTTGAACTAGTATGTAAATATATTTATTTCTGATGCAAAATTGGATATTTAGGAGAAGGTTTAGCAGAGAAGTGATTTAGAGAAGGTTTAGTATTTAACAGCACTAAGAAGAACCTGCAGTTCACTCAGGCTACAGTTATTCATCCCAGGTTAGGTATGTCAAGTTTTATGGCCTGTGTTTCTATAATATAAAAGTTATACATAGAGATGCACCGATTTTTAGAATTTTCTTGGCCGTTTCTGATTACAGATTTTAAAAAAAAAAAGTTTTTTTTAATTTATTTTCTGAGTGGGGCTTGCCGATATCCATGTAGCTGGTTCCAATTTTTCAAAAAAAAAAACAACTATATATCCATTTAAAATTTTTTTTTTGTTAATACTCAAAGCTCCAAAAATTTTGTTATGCATCATGGTTTTTATTATGTACATATATTATATATTTTCAATTTATTTTAAAATTCATAATAGAAATAGTAGTTCTATAATTATTTGCTACTGTGTATAACCATTTTTTTCTTTTAGTATTATAGAAACAGCAGTCTATAAATTTTGACTTTATAACTTGCTTGCGATCAGTAACTGGCCAAAGCGAAGTGTAGCGTCTTCACACATTCAACTGTGTGGATTTAGTGGTACACAGTCAATCGACCACTGAACTGGATCAAAACATTTAATCAATGTTTCCCAAATACAATAATTTTGACTTGAATGGAAACTGCCAGAATGTAAGTGATTATAGATTATGCTTCCACTTGCTGATGATCAGTAAATCAAGTGCATTTGATAAGTAGCACCTGACCTTTTATAAATCGTTTTATTCCCTGTGGAAGCCGTATACTTGTACTGAGATTTTAACAAATTTACTCCATTATTTTTATATAGAACTTGTCTAAAAAAAATTTTTCCTGTCTTGACTGTCTTGTTCGTTTGCTCTTTTTTTTGTCTGTACTTATGGCCATCCCTTCTTTTGACCTTCATTAATCCCCCTTTTCTGTTCCTACTTGGCTGTCATCCTTTTTCCTAATTTCTTCCCTGACATCTTCTGTAACTACACCATATTCATTTTCCATTTTTCTTACTTTTTCCCTACAGAGCACCCACTATCAACATCCCGTCTTAGTGGTCAGCTCTCCCTGTAGATCAGAGGATAACCTGACACCATGGCAGTGAAGGACCGTGTGGAGGCGGTGCTCAACGTGGGTCTGCGTGTTCCCAGCATCATGCTGCTGGATGTCCTGTATCGCTGGGATGTTAGTTCCTTCTTCCAGAAGATCCAGCGCTCCAGCCTCTCCAACAACCCTCTGTTTCAGTACAAATATCTGGCACTCTACCTACACTATGTAGGTAAGTACTGATGTATCGCTGTCACACACATGTGCAGGGTTTTACATTACATATACAGTGTTTCCTGGCTTAACGCTATCAATTAGTTTACTCAAATTAGTGACACTGACTTGGCACTGGGCCCAATTAACTTAAGCTACCAATATGTTACGTGACGTTAACTGACATCAATATTTTGAGAATGTCTCTTTAACTTGTAAATCTATCATGAGTTGTCTTATGCTAATAAGTCTACCTTATATCCTGTAAGGTATCTCTCCTTTCTTATGATACTCAAAATCCCATTTTTGCATTTCTTTAAAAAAGAAATCCCTAACATGTAAAACAAGTTAACATATTTGGAGTAGTAATGTTTTCAACAATATTCTCCAGCCACCTGACTCCCTATCCCCAATCTGTATTCAACTTGCACCTGTAATTCTTTAATACTGTTTTTCAATGACAAAATCCACAACATCCACCAGCAGCGGTCCTTAAATCCACTGCCCCTCACTCCACTTGAACATCTCCCATATTGCCAGCTTTTTTCTAGCTTTCTACTTTCTGACGTGACTGAAATCTCCAACTTCATCAGGAAATGCAAGCCCTCAACATGCCAGCTCAATTCCCTCCCCACAACTCTGGTCAAATCCTGCCTCCCCCTCTACTACCCTTCATTTCTGCCATCATCCACCCTTCACTCATCACTGGAATTGTTCCATCACTTTTCAAGACTGGAGCTGTCACTCTGATATTGAAATAAACATGGTTCACATCCCAAAGACTGCAATAACCTCCACCCCATCTCTAACCTCATCTCCAAAATCCTTGGAAATGTGTGCCTCCCAATTACACTTTCACCTAACTCAGAACTCCCTTCATGAGCCTTCCCAGTCTGGTTTCTGTCCCTTTCATAGCACCGAAGCATCCTCAAAATCACTAACAATCTTCTCACTGCAGCTGACTTTGCCCTACTCCCTATGCTCATCCTCCTTGACCTCAGTGCGGCTTTTGACACCATTTCAAACTATCTATTGACATCACCCACACCCCCATCCACTAGTTTCATTCTTATCTCACAGGCTGCTCTCAGTTCATACAGCTTTAGATCTTTCAGAGCTAACCCCTCCCCAGCCACTACAGGAGCCCAGGGGCCCCTTCTGTTCATTACCTATCCTCTCCCCCTCAGCAATATTTTTTGCAAATTTAGTATCCATTTTCACTGCTTCACTGATGGCGCCTAGCTCTGCCTTTCCAGTAAACCAGACTGCATATTCCCCCCCTCCTTCCTCACCTCCTGCATAGCTGAAATAAAATCCTGGTTCACCTCAAACTTCTTGAAACAAAGCAGTTAAAGAAAACTGACCTGCTCCTCAATGGCACAAAATTATCATTATCCAAAGTTGACAGCTTCTCCCTTATGATTGATAGCTACTCAGGCTCCCCCTCCCCTCAGGTTGAGAGTCTGGGTGTCCTCCTTAATAGCACACTGTCATTCCATTCCCATATCAACAGCATCACCCTGTCTGCTAACTCCCACCTTTCCACCCCTCCCTCACTGTCCACACTGCCTCCATCCTTGTCCACTGTCTTGTCACCTCCCACATCGATTACTGCAACACTGTCCTCTTATGTCTCCCCCAGAAGTCCCCCCACAAGCTCCAACTGGTCCATTACTCTGCTGCCTGGATCATAACAAGAACCCCATTATTCCATCACACCACCCCCATCCTGCAGCAGCTCCATGGGTTCCCAGTCTTCCAAAGAATTAATTACAAACTCGTTCTGGTCACCGTTTAAGGTCATCCATAACCTCACCCCACTGTATCTGTCTGAGCTTCTCCAAATTACCACTTCAGCCTGGTATCTCAGATCCACCTCACTGTCCCCTCTGCCTGCCTCAGCATCATGGGCAGCAGAGCCTTCAGCCACTCTGCTTTCAAAACCTCTAACTTCTTACCACCTGACATCTGCAATATTGACTTTTTTTCCCTTTTTCAAATCTTCATATCCAAATTCAAGACTCACCTGTCCAACTACACTGTCCTTAAATTCTTTCATTATATGCTGATTTTGTCCATTGTTGTTTTATGCGTTTTTTGTAAAGGGTCCTTTGGTTTTATGTAATGCACTTATAAATAAAAAGTACTATGAGGATGACGACAGTGATGTGATAAAATGAATCTTTGATAATACAGTCGTGTATATATTAAAGCCATTCCTAATGGTGTCTCAGGATTGAAGCACAGTATGAGTAGACGTCAATTTTCTGATAACTTAATTCACCTTAAATATTGCTCTTTGAGTTATAGGTTTGCTGTTCATCACAAATCCAACTATGATAAAATAAGATTTGAGCAATATCACAATTTGCACAGAAAAGCCATACTGTCATTGTTGTTCTCTGCATAGCTCAAAAAGAACCAACAAGCGCAGCGTTGAGATTTGTTTCTTACTTGGTTGCAGCTGGTCAATGAGCCAATAGGCCTGGTATGTGCTGATGAGGACTGTGGGTTGACCAGGAGAGTAAAGAGGGAGCAAGGCAGTAAAACTGAAGCAACTGTTGCTATGCATGGAAACGTTTCTGGAAAATTGTTTTGTGTTGCTCTATTTTAGTAAGGCTTTGCTGTTGTGTTTTTTTTTATAGCAGTCATATATATATATATATATATATACACACAGTAGGGAAAATACAGGAAAGAGAAGATGATTTCAAAATGCAAGTGCTTTCTTACTGAATTTCATGTGTGACTTCCTGTCAGGTTATATCTTGAGCTTGGTGCTCCTGACTCTGCCTCGTCAGCATCTGGTTAAACTCTACTTATACGTTCTGACTGCCCTGCTGCTGTTTGCTGGTCACCAAGTCTCCAGGTACAGACATGCACAATGGCTTGAATCCACTGAGAATATTTTCTGTTTTTGAATCTGTAAATAATTTAATTTAGGCCTGTGAATTTTTCAGATTTGGGTGGCTCTATTCTGACAATTAAAGCCTCACAAATGCCACTCTTACAGTTTTTTAGATTTGCATTTAGTAAGTGATGGCAGAGCAGTACAACGTTATCTATTTTCTTAGGCCTAACCTGCAAGATACTTCACCTACTTTGAGTTTTCCCTGTGGTAGTTCATGTGATGCTTTTCTGTGTATCAGTTACATAACGGCTCACAATAGATTTGCGTGCATGCTCAGCATTTTTGACTTCTTTTTCAGGGATTATGTTCGCAGTGAACTGGATTCTGGCTATGAAGGACCTGTGTATCTGGAACCACTCTCCATGAACAGATTCACCACTGCACTCATAGGTATACTATTACACTTGAATGCATTCACACCTTGACATTGAGCTTTTTCAGTCACCTGTTCTTCTGTTAAGTTTACTCATCTTTGAGATGGGCATTTATGAAACTTTCATTCGTCCAGCCTTAACATATCACTAAAAATTTCTCCCTTTTTGAGGACAGACATATAGTTCGGCTTTAACTGTGCAGCATCAACAGGTCTCATTTTCATGGAGTGGAATTCTAAATCTAATTTAAAAAACAAAAAACAAAAAAAAAAACTAATATCTGGAGCAATTTCAGGTAATTAAAACAAAAAAAAAAATGAAATTGTTGCACCACACTAGTAACTGCAACTGTACTCAAGTTTCACAGTAATGCTGAAATTGCACTGTGAAGAAGTCTGTTGGTTCTTGGTACTTGGCAATATTAAATTGTTAAACTTTTTGTTGTCTTGGGCCAGCACGTGTTAGATTTTGTAAAGTGTTGAGTCAAACATGCAGGGTTTTTTTTAAATGTTATCATACACTATATAAGTAATAGAGAATGAAAAGCTAATAATTAAGCATGTGGACTATGGCTATGTTCACACTGCAAGTCTTAATGCTTAAATCTCTTCTTTTTTTTTTCTTCCCTTTTTCGTTCTTTTTTTTTTTAAACTCAATTCAATTTTTGTTTGTTTCACGTGGTCATTTACGTTATCATTTTAATGCGACCTTCATCCCACTTTAGTGTGAACGGTACACAGCCCTGAAGTGACATGCACGTGCAGAAGAAAACCCAGTGACCAAGTACTTGCACCATCAGCACAAACAAAATGATGCCCAACTGATGAAGGAATAAATGAGAGTACAAATGTTAGCAATGGTCTTTTGTCCAGCAGTGGCTGCTACCTCTGTACAGATGTATGTGTGGATCCAGAGTCAGAACCCGGAATGGTGGGATTTTGACGTGAGGGGCTTCACTGACAGAGTTCATCCATAATTTCAGGATGTCAAGGAAGACTTTTGAATACATCTCAGTGCATCTGCTCGACTTTCAAGATAAAACGATAATTTCTTGTGACATCAAAGTTGAATGTAATGTGACATGACAGTTCTGACTGCAGTCGCCTTGACACAGATCAGATCTGTATTCGACTTAGGAGCACATATGTAACTGGCCTGGGTCGGGTTTGAAAAATCGGATATGCGCCGTACAGACTGTCATTAAAAAAAATAAATAAATCAGATGTGAGTCATATGGGCAAAAAAATCAGAACTGAGTTGCAGTGTGAACGTAGCCTAAATCTTCTCTGTTATAAACGATACTGAATTCATAAAAGAGAGAAATTCTGAGAAAATTAAAATGATAAATTCAAAAATAAAGTTGCTAATTTTTGTGCCTCATTTATGATTACCTGAGGGAAAATATTTTCACTAATTCCTAGTGAAACAGAGTTTATAAAATGGATTCAAATGTTCTAAAATTGCAAAGTTACCAGTGCGTGCATATCCACATCTGTGTGTGCATTCTGGCTTTGCCTTTCAGGTCAGCTGGTTGTGTGTACCTTGTGTTCCTGTGTGATGCAGACCAAGAGGATTTGGCTTTTTTCTGCTCACCTTCTCCCCCTGGTGGCCAGATTGTGTCTGGTTCCACTGGAGACCATTGTCTTCATCAACAAGTTCTCCATGATCTTCACAGGCCTGGAAGTTATTTACTTCCTAGCGTCTAACTTACTGGTACCATATAACCTGGCCAAGACTGCCTACAGAGAGCTGGCTCAGGTAATGCACCATTAATATGACTATGTTGCAACCCTCTCACATTTTATTACAGGATTACAGCTACAGTGGTTCGTAGATATTTCCTTACAAACACTGAAGTTGGCTTTATCAAATGTTAGGTCTTTTAACTGGGAAAGACATTTTTCATTAATGATTTTATCACTAATGCTGAGCACAGCCTCAATTTTATGTTAGCTGAAACTTAGACCAAACTAAAAGCGCAGCTGTTTTCATCGAGTCAGCCCCTCCTAGTTAGTTTTATTAGTCAGGCCAGAATGAGCAGAAGAGGGGGAGGGGTAGCAGTCTTATTTAATGAATCATTTGAATGCAAGCATTTATCTCCTGGAAGTTTTCAGTCTTTTTTAAATATGTGGCTTTACAGCTGAAGACCTCGTCCAGAGTCCTGTTTATTAATGTTTACAGACCCCCCAATTACTGACTTTTTTGATGACCACAGTGAGCTGCTGTCTATAATCTGTGTAGAGTATGATCGTGTAATTATTGTTGGTGATTTTAACCAAATGTTGTCCTGGACAACCATCAGGACAAAGGGACTAAAGACCTGAGTAACACTCTGGACAACTTTGTGCTGACTCAGCATGTAACAGAGGCCAAACACAATAGGGGACACACTTATGACTTACTGATCTCTAAGGGTCTGAGCATCTCAAAGCTTACTGGGTCGGATTTGGTCCTGTCTGATCATTCCTGTTTTCTTTGAGGGTAAGATTTCAGTGCACACAAATGTGTCAACGGTAGTGATCAAAACAAAAAACGGTGTATAACTGAAAACAGCAGTGAGATCTTTAACCAGGTCTTCTCTTTATCTCCTGCCTTGTCCAGAGGTTCAGTCATTGAGCTTGTCAATAGCTTCAATGTTAAATGGTATGAGCGTTACTTCTCCCACTCAGGTCAAGGTTGTTACTGGAAAGAAGAAGTCTCCATGGCCAAATTCCACACTGGTGAAAAATGGAAAAAGAGAGTGTCGGAAAGCTGAGCGCAGATGGAGAAAAACAAATTTCCAGTTTTATTATGATATCTATAAAGAGAAACTTCACTTGTATCATTTACAACAGAGGAATGCAAGGAAGTCCTATTTCTCTGACATCACAGAAAACAGTCATATTGCGTGATGACATCATGTACACGTTTTATATTTGGGCTCAGAATGTTTGACATGTCACGTGACCCATTGGTTGGTTTTGGCTGGTTTTGATGCCCATTTTCCTTTGTACAGAGCGCAGTCATGTTGCTCAGCAGGCCCTCTGGAACACACCCACTGCCTGTCACTCAGTCAGCTTTGCTTCCAGCTCCTTCAGCTGACCCCGCCGAAATATCTGCAGAGCTGCCTTCAGACATTTACAGCAGGATATACCGTTTCTTGACTTGATGGTGGAAAAAAAAAAAAAATGACCATCGCGTTTACCAGACTGGGCGCTATAAAGTCTCGTGAGGTGGTACAAAAAAATGGACCCCCCTCAGAGTTGTTATGGATGTAACGTTGCTTGGTTGCAACACGTGCAGAGCTTTGATCACATTAAAGGGGGGTAATGCCTCAAACACCCCGAAACATTTTCTGCACAAAAACTGTTAATGTGCAAACGTTGTTGCGATTGTATTTAATGTCACAATGTTCATTTTTTAAAAATTTAAATTAAAAAAATTTCAGCTTAAGCCAGCTTTGATTTAGGTGAAGTTGAGCACAAAATGTTGGTACGTACTTGAAATCAAAGATGCAACCAAAATAATTTGTATTATATTTAACTGAATGAGAATTGATAGAACTGATAAGGAACTGAAACGATAAGCGATATCAATAATGGAACCAGAATGCTAAATTCTTAACTCCCATCCCCACCTGCATGTAATATCAATATTGTTTGGTGTTTGTTAAAATGACTTAATTTGTCCTCCAACATTTATGAACCTTTGTCTTTCTTTTTCTCCAAGGTGGTGGAAGTCTATGGCTTGCTCGCTTTAGGGATGTCTCTTTGGAACCAGCTGGTCCTTCCAGTTCTTTTCATGTGTTTCTGGCTCCTGCTCTTTGCTCTGCAGATATACTCTTACTTTAGCACCAGAGACCAACCTACCTCAAGGGAGAGGCTCCTTTTCCTCTTTCTTACAAGGTAAGAAGATGGCATGATTGATGCCCAACTACTTTTATAACAGTTATCTTTGAAACTGCATTTGTATTAGATACACAGTGGCAAGGAATTTATCATTGATTTTTACTCACAAAAGTTTATTGGGCTTTGTTGCCTTTTCTTGCAACCACTGTTCACTCTCCACCTTTTCTATTTGTCTCACTCTGTCCTCCATCCACTATCTCAGTATTGCAGAATGTTGTAGCACACCGTACTCCCTGCTGGGTTTGGTTTTCACTGTCTCCTTCATCGCCCTGGGAGTCCTCACTCTGTGCAAGTTCTACTTGCAAGGTTACAGAGCCTTTATGAATGACAATACCATGCACAGGTTAGTTAATGAATGTATTTTTGTTGAGGGTTTCTATAGACTCATAACTATACTTAATTATGTTTTTTTTTTTTTTTATGTGCACAGAGGGATGACGGAAGGCATCACCCTGCTGATCCTTGCTGTACAAACTGGCCTGATAGAACTACAGGTCATCCATCGAGCCTTCCTCCTCTCCATCATCCTCTTCATTGTTGTTGCTTCCATCCTGCAGTCCATGCTGGAAATAGCTGATCCCATAGTTCTGGCATTGGGAGCCTCTAGAGACAAGTATGAGGAACTCAGCAACTTGTTTGGTCAAAATATTTTTATATAATTCTTATTTTGTGTATTTATTTAAACTCATTGGTCAGAATCACTGATAATAGATTAATAGTGCCACCTGATATTCAAGAGTATTAACTCTATATTTCAAGTGTATTGGCAGTGCATGTTGGGGTCAAAACCAGTTAACCTGCTTGTAAACTTAAAAAAAAACAAAAAACCTTAATGCATGTCTATGAATGTGCATGTTAACACAGTTTAACACATATTTTTTGTTTCTTGATCGCTCTGCTGTTCCTGTAGAAGTTTGTGGAAGCACTTCCGAGCAGTGTCTCTATGCCTCTTCCTGCTGATCTTTCCAGCCTACATGGCCTATATGATCTGTCAGTTCTTCCACATGGACTTCTGGCTGCTCATCATCATCTCTTCATCAATTCTTACCTCCCTGCAGGTAAGGCACTCTCCAGCGAAAATAAGCAGACCCATAGCAAATATGCCCTCCCCAGCACACACACACACACACGCATACACATACACACACACATACAGCTTGTCAAAATATGCAGCATAAGCATCATTCAACTGAGCATTTGTGTATATGTTTTGTTTTTTCCCCCTCACCTGCAGGTTCTCGGTACTTTGCTCATCTATGTTCTTTTCATGGTGGAAGAGTTTCGTAAAGCTCCAGTAGAGAACATGGATGAGGTTATCTACTACGTTAATGGGACCTACAGATTGCTGGAGTTTCTGGTACGTTTCCTGTGCACGCACACAAACACGGTTTACAAAATGTTCACGTCAGAAGCCGGAAACATTTGATCAGGATGGATCCTGATCAAATGTGACATTACTGTCACTGATTTCTTACCTCGCCAGGTGGCTGTTTGTGTGGTGTGCTATGGCGTATCAGAGACTGTATTTGGGGAATGGAGTGTCATGGGCAGCACCATCATCCTGGTCCACTCATACTATAACGTTTGGCTGAGAGCCCAGCTTGGCTGGCAGAGTTTCCTGCTCAGAAGAGATGCTGTAAACAAGATCAAAAGCCTGCCCACAGCAAGCGACACACAGCTGGAGCAGTACAACGACATCTGTGCCATCTGCTTCCAGGTATGCAGAATTTTGTGTTTTTATAAATAGAGTGCATGGATAGGGACTGATGTGAAGTAAGGCTTACTTGAAAATTGTATTTCTTTCAGGACATGAACAGTGCTGTAATCACTCCATGCAGTCATTTCTTCCACGCTGGCTGTCTGAAGAAATGGCTGTATGTCCAGGAGACATGTCCTCTATGTCACTCACAACTCAAAAGCCAAACACCAGCCACCAGCATACCCAACCAAGATGTTCCTGCAGCCAATCAGAGCCCTGCGGGACAAGGAGAAGCCACAGCTGACAGTAAGGAAACTGATGGCGCTGTTCCAAATGAGAAAGACGAGGGGTCAAAAGAGAAGGAGGGAGAAAATGGACTTGCTACTCCAGCCAGAGAAACCGCGTCGTCTTCTGGTTTGCACTCTGCTCCCCTGCACATCAGGCCTCCATCATCATCTTCCTCTTGTTCCTCTTCTCTGCTTGTGACTGATTCTCAGCAGAACCAGTTGCCAACAGATCATCAGTCTTCATCCTCCCCCTCTACCTCTGACACATTGGACATGCCTGACACTCCCCCATCTCGCCCCCACACGGCCCCCCCCCCCGATTTCTCACAATTCGTCTTCACAGGTACCAGCTCCACCAGAAATGTTGTCTGCTGAGCTCGAGCCTCCCCCACAGCTGAACTCTGTCACCCCTCAGGACGGACAGGAGTCGTCCACTGAACCGCTGTCACATTCTGACCAGCTCACCTGCCATTCTGAGGAACTTTCACCTCCTCTCGGCAGCCTCTGAGCTTCTTCACGATACCCACACCATACATGCATGCACATATAAACACACAATCAACATCCTCCATGTGCTTATAGTGTACCTGTCCAGCTTTTAGCTCTCCTATTATGTGGGGAATCCAACTCCTTCATGTCCCTTTTTAAGAGGCGAAACAATTTCTAAGCAGATATTGATTACTTGGTGTTAAAAATTAAATGAAAATGGTTCACAGCTTCACAAAACATTGGTACTTTTAAGGTGGCTGTCATGGTACAGGTGAACTAAAGTTATCCCATTTAACTCATGCTGGCAGTGATTTCATCACAGGCACAACTTTTTCTCGTGTCTTATTTTTGTCTTTTCGATTAGAACTCAAAGCAACAAGAGACAGTCATATTATAATTGGTAGTTCAATATGTCAAACAAATGCATAATCTTAAAATATGACTCAATTTTGATGTTTTCTAATTTTCTACATTGAATTTTACAACTATAGTAGCATTTCCAGAATCATTCGTTTGTCCTCCTCATATGACTGACAGATTTTTAATGTGCTGGTTGGTGCCTCCTGCCTTTGTTTGTGCAGCCTTACTTTAACCGCTGTACATTTTTGAGTTTCTCTGCTGTCCCGTATGTGCCATGGCATATTGAGGAGTGGGTCAGAAGTTAAGACAGCATTGATGGTCTACAGATGATAAATGATTGCATTTTAAACCGTGACAGAGAAGTAACGTTTCATAAAATCTGCAGATTCTTCAGTTTGACAGACACTTTTGTTTTTAACTCCTGAATGATAGTCGTTCTGTGTATAAGTTGGTTCTAAGCATTAATAGACTGAATGTTGTTTCTTGGGGTCATCCGATGACCTGAAGCCTGGTGCTAAGCAGAGGACACATGCTGTGGTCTGGTTATTTGTTGCCGTGTGAACAAATGAGTCTGTTCACATGCAATAGCTAATTTCATATGTCAAGCTTTTCTCTCTTATATTAATTCAGTATTTGGATCAAACTTGTTTGGCTGGTCCCAGCAAAAACTGCTCTATTACTCATCGCCAAAGTTTTGTATTACTGTTAGAGAAATTTTATTTTTTAAGGTAATTTTTACACCACTTTATCAGACATGGCAGAGTGCAGCTGGACTGGAAAAACAAGGAAGTTGATGGCTACAGTTGCTTTTTGTAGCGTCAGCATTGTGAGAATGTGGAGTGTAACGACGTCCACGGATTTCATTGATGTACTCGTCCACACTGCCCCCCTCCCCCTCCCCGAGCTTAGCTGATGCGCGAACAAACCCACCTGCCATGTCGGTGAGTGTTGAAACTTGTTACTTGCAGAAGCCAATCGCCCCGCTCCATCCAATCACTTCAGAGGTCTGTGTTTTCTCATATTTCACTCCATGAGACGTTCCTACCAGCAACTTGAGCCATTTGAATTCTGTTTTCTTTTTTTTTTTTTTCTTTTTTTTTTTCTCCCAAGGCCCCAGATAACTCTTCTTTCACATGCACACACAGAAGTTGGCTCCTTGCTTTAAAAACGGGGCATGATGGTCAAGAAATGTGTGTTGAGTGTTTTAACTGAAAGACTAAAACTTGAGGATAATGAGTTCTGATGCACGCATTATTATGTAGAGCTTGCACGCTGACACTCTTCCTACAGGATTTATTTTGTCAATGCTCTCTAACCTTGCTACCAATTTTTTCTACTTTTTCTCTTTGTTTTGGTTGTACTTGCACTAATGTCATTTATACTAGCAATGTTCCAAAGCTGTTCTGTGGCTGTCGGCAACCAAATACCCTCTGATATTTGTGTACGAGAAACAGCCCAATCTGTTTGTCTGTAATGTATAGAAATTTTGTTCTGTATGGAATCTGTACTGAAGCAGAGGAGTGTTGATACATTTGTGTGGTCATGGTTTGGTTTCTGCGTAGCTTTGAAGTGTTTAGGCTGAGGAGCTAAGGAGAAACCAAATTTCCTGATCAGTGTGACTAGTCGGTGTCGCTGCTTCTCCTGTCTGTATGACGTGCCTTCACGCTGGTGTGATCACTCCGGTGCCCTCTACTGTTAGGAGTGGGATCAGCATGGCACTGACAGATGGGAGATGAACTTGATGTACTCTAAAACAGTATTACTAATTGTCGCTATGATGAAAGTCTTGTTACTCTGAATGACTTTATTCTTCATTTAGGAAAACATTGGCTGCAGGTCTGGAAATGAATACACGGTCGGTGTAGGATCAAACCTGGCCAATGTGGATTTTACTTTTTTTTTTCTTTTTTTGGGGGGGTGGGGTTCAGAAATGTAGGATTTTAAGTATTTTTGCACATTTTGTTTTGGAAAGGTGAACATTAGTACTATCTGTAACATTTTTTTTCTTTGTTTTTAATTCACAACTCCATTCCTTAAACTTTGATTTTGAAATGCAGCTCCTGAAATACAGAGAATTGACTGAGTTTGTAAGCATTTGCTTTTTTTTTTTTTTTTTTTTTTTTTCTTTCACATTTCGGAGCGCTTTGACCATGTCGCACAGAGAAAGATCACTTATGAGATAAAATGTGTGACGGTAATACTTGTCATGGGCAGCTGTATGTAAATTTGCATTGCAGTATTAAATGAGGAATAACTTGGGCGAATGCTTGTTAGATGTAGATTCCACATGTTTCTACTCCATGTTGGAGAAGTTGACGTCTTACTAGATGTTTCTCATATTGACCCGTTCCCACAGTACAATTCACATTGTCTCGTCAGGAGCTTTAGTTTTCAGATTTTGTAAAGTAAATGAATTTTCCATCACCTTTTGCAGTATACATATCACACATGCGTATCATAAAATATCAGACTGAATTTCAAATTAACATGGAAAAAGCCAACATGCCTCATTGGAGTAATGGTATAATAAGCTATAAGTATATTAACACTAATAGAGGGAAGTTTTCATTTTAAAGCTTTCTTTTGAATTAAAGTAACAAAGATTAATGAGAATACCTATAACACAATTCTTTTACGTAAAATCCAGCTGTTTCAGTCTTAATTTTCACGTTTTGACATGGTAATGGCATCTAAAGCTTGCGTTGAGTCTGACTGTAATTCATTTGCTGAATGCACTTTTCATACAGCTGCCACATGCCGTTGATGCATTGAGAATGACCTCAGAAAGGAGCGTTGTGTTCAGGGCTGCTTTCACTGGGACTCCTGGCAGATTTTTCTTTTTCGTTTGGTTAGTTTTGCACACAGATATTTAGGACCTGCTCTGTGAAACCTGACTGTGAGTTGTATTCTATCAAACTGTCCCACAGTTGGTTGTGGACTGGATGCCCGGCATTGCCTTGATTATGTTACAAAAACTGAATGTCAAATAAAATGAACCATCCACTCTGCAAACTATTTTTTGTTGTTACTATTTGAACTTGCAGCATGTTAAATGTACGTAGTTTAGCACTTAAATAGACATGGATGAAACACAATCGGTATTGTGGAATATGAAGTTTTGGGTCAATTACCAGTTGATTTGAAGTTTGTTTTTTTTAACTTGTTTCAGTCTTACCAAGTTTTTTTTCATGACAGATTGATAGATCAGGTCTGGTCTCTGGTGTCCAGTCCATGTGTGAAAATGTCTCACACTCCTGAACCACTCTTTCACAACTTGAGCCTGATGAATCCTGTCCAGGCGCCCATCTTTGGGAGCATAAGGATGCTTTCCGATTAGCCTCACTTTTGTTATATTTTAATTAACTAAGAAATAGGTTTTATACAACTTTACAATTGTCGTCCTGTTAAATGGGCAACTAAGTGTTCAAAAAAAAAAAAAGAAAGCTTTTACCCCTCATCCGTTTTTATGTTGAAACGTTTCACTGGACCTGAGATTATACGGATCATTTCAAAGTTTCTTGGATGCTTTAAATTGATTTCGACCTGAAACAAATTATACCAAAATAAAATCAGTTAAGGTTGTGCGGTAAGCTAAAGACACAATGTAGCGTTTTACTTTGATGGATGAATTTCTTCATCATTCATAAAATCGTCATTATTCGCAATTACTGATGCTCACCGTAGCGTGAGTTGGGGTGCTGTTACACTAGTCCGACACACGATGGTGCTGTTGTGCTTTTACAGTGACACGTCGGCTCCTTTCAACAACCCGCGGCAGCAGCTCACTCACACTTGGAGAGCACGATGGAGACTGCAGGCCAGTGATTTATTTTTTATTTATTTATTTTAAATCAGTCCGGTTTATTCTGTTGTTCAAAGAATTCCTGTTGAGCGTCATGACATATTTAATCATGCATTTATTTTTTAGTTATTTATAAGCATTTAATCTAATGTCTGTCATCTCAACATTATGATTGTAGTAAAAACTAACCTCATGAGCAATACTAAATTCATTTTCCTTTGATTTCCTTTTTCTTCTTTGCTACATTTTATCCTTTCCAGAAGTAAAATAGTCATAGAAAATGTTTTTTTGTGCTGGCTCTTTTTCAGGGTTTTTCAAGATCAACATCTATAGTTAAAAAAAGTCATAACTGATGTTTTGATTTTGGTGTAAAGCTATTCATTTTTCAAAATGAATATAATTAAACTACATTTTCTTTTCATTTCATGAAAGTATTAGACTTTTATATAAGAGCACAGCATGCTACAAATCTCAAAGACGAATATTTCCTTTGATAATTTGAGATAAGACAGTAAATACTCTTGATTTATCTCCCTCCAATAAGCCTCTCAAACTCCACACGTATAATTTCTCTATAGATCCAACACCAGAAAATATGCAACCCGTTCCGTCTTCCTCCGTAAGCAAAAAAAATTATAAAAAAATAAAAAAATCAGAGCATAAAAGGTTCTTATTTTCCTCAATCAAGGTCAAGAGCGCTTTTCAACCACCTCTGGGAATTTAAGCCTGGAACAGCGCCAGATCGCCCTGTCAGTCATTTTCAGAGCCTCATATTATACTAAAGTTGTTGACCTTTTGCACTTCATCAGATCAATATTAAAAAAAAAAAAGACAAAAAAAGAAAAAAGAGACAAACCTTCAGCCCATCATCTATTAATATTTTGTTTTGGCTTCCCCTTTAACAGCGTAATAAATAGTTTCAAATAACAGATGGTGCCAGAGGGAGAGACAATGCAGGGAAATCTGGTAGCAATTATCCTCAATTATGTTCATTGTTATTTTGAGCTAATTATTGTTATTGTCACTTTTGTTTGCGTGTCTTGCGGCGCTCGGCTGCAAAAAGGAGGCCTTTGAAAGACAATGGAGAGCAGGAATATGTTGTGATGATAAAAAAAATGACTTTTATAATTTAGTCTAACCGGCTGGTGTAAATAAGGCTTATGTAGCCTAAAGGCTGCGGTTTTACATCAGATTCGCCAAAATATCTTAGGTATAACTCTAATTAAGACGATTTAAACTTGGAGTTGAGAGAAGTTTAGTTTTCTCTTCTCCTTGTCTTGGATGCAGTAAAGTTACCAATTTATGTGGTTTCTGTGAATGAAGTTTTTGCTTTGATGAAATGTTCTCGGAGTCCAAAATTCATCGTCACATACGGCAAAAGTTATACTGTTTTCATGTTTTTCTTTTTATTTATTTATGGAAGCCCTTAATCAGACGTAAAATGTTTCTGTTATTAAAGTTAGGGATGCCCCAGAGATTTCCACTCTGCTGAACTACCACTTCTTAAAAATAGTTTTTCCTACGATTTTTTTTATTTTTTATTTTTTTACTTTATATCTACGCCGTCTGCGCAGGCAGAGAGATGTTTTTGTGATCTATCCAATGATGTGGTGCGCGCGAAAGTTCGTCTCCATACTAACAGAACGTCGTTTCGCCCTGAGACTTTTCCTCCCCAGTTTTGTCCTTATCAAGGACCTCGAAAACAACACGAGGTCGGGGAGACCAGGATCAGGGAAAGGAAAGCAGAGGCAGACAGAGGATCTCCGCGGCAGCTGCATGAGGCAGACCTGACTCCACTCTCGCCTTTGTTTGGGGGTGTCTTCTCTCTTTTCGTCACCTCTCCTCCCATCCTGTCCCTTCCCCTCCTCTCCGGCGGTCCCCTCCCTTTTTTCCATTCCCATCCCACTCCCTCTTTCTCTCTCCCTCTTTAACACCCCCCACCCCCCCGGGGCGGGAGAAGCCCGTGTTTAGTTCTCAGAGGGTCCTCTGGGAAGAGTCACAAAGCGATTTCCTCAGAGAGTGCACGGAGTGCTGAGAGCTCGGGAGTCATCCGCAAGACGCAGCGCTTCACGGGACATCACGTCCTGGACCACAGGCGAGAAGAGGGAGCGAAGAGCGAAAAATAGGAAGCCAAAAGTGTCAGATAATGTTGACATCTGATCCGGGCGCTTGCTGATCTCTTCTTTTTTCTATCTGACAGCTCAAATCGTGGATCTCACAGCGCATCAGGAGTGACTTCTGAACACCTTTCTGCATCGAGTCAGTCCCTTTTGCGACTTTACCAAAATATTTTAAATGTTTGGACATTTTGGATCCCATTATTCCGGCATGACTCGTCTATCGGTTTAGTATCCACTCCCTCATCTGGACTAGGATCGGGAATAAAGATAGCAGTGATTAATTTTTAGTGAGGCGCCCAGCAGGAGCGGCAGCGACGAGGAGCGCACCCACGCTGCTCCGCTTGAGTCAGGATCCACAGCAGAACAAGTGCACGCAACCGATCCAATACAGTTAATACGGAGGAGCTGGCATCGGGCTCGGGAGGTCTGTTCATGTTTGGGATTCAGGAGAGCATCCAAAGGAGCGGCAACAGCCTGAAAGAGGAGCCGCTGGGAGGCATGAACGTCCGGAGCTGGATGCAGGGGGGCGGCGTGCTGGACGCAAACACGGCCGCCCAAAGGTGAGACACTTTCACCCTCCATCATGTAGATGGAAACGACGTGCGTCGGGTGCTCGAGAACCCTGCAGACTGAGCAGATAGAGGGCTGCTGTCCGGAGGAAGACTTCTGGACTTAACCGCTGCAGGGAGACTTTTGGAGATAAAGACTCTTAGTCGGTGTAATTTTAAAGCATGTGGAGTCAAGACACCGTCAGTGACAACTATCGGTTGTTCTGCATATTTTATTTTATTTTTTTTGCAATTAGTGCACTTTGTAGTTAGTTTGTGTTTAACGAGCATACATTCAAATGGATAAAAGAATAAATGTGGCCATATGCTGGTTCAGTACGTAGAAGGAGCAGCATCTGTTTTCCTTGTTTAATATGAAACATTTTGTAATTGTTAAATTAATTCATTGAGTCAGAACTGTAAGATGTATAAATAAATAATAGCTTCCTTTATAGTACACGAACAAAACAAAACAAACTATAATATGAAGCAATTCGATTAAGGGATCAGTGAGTTCAGATTTTTAAAAAAATTCTTTTAAATAATCAGGTCTTCCGTAATGGTCCTAATTTGATACACTATACCTTAAATTTATAGATAAATATTAAGTAGATAAAATGTGCACAAACTGGACTTGCGCCTTCTTTCAGGCCACAGCGTCGTCTACCGGTTTTAAGTCATTTCTAGAAAATCTTTCGGCCACTCTCACCCCGATTCTCTTGCGCCTGTGTCCGCAGTGGAGTGGGTCTGGCCCGAGCTCACTTTGAGAAGCAGCCGCCCTCCAACCTGCGGAAGTCCAACTTCTTCCACTTCGTCCTGGCTCTGTACGACCGGCAGGGCCAGCCGGTGGAGATCGAGAGGACCAACTTCGTGGACTTCATCGAGAAAGAGAAGGTCGGTGCAGAAACTCATGCTGGTCCGATTAATTTTTGTGTGGAAATATGACGATTTGATTTTCTGCAGGCCCAAATAATGCACTGTGTGGGATGGCAAAGTTAAATGTCACATTTCACATCTTTATTATTATTGTTAATATTATTATTGTTATTATTGCTATTATTGTTATTACTATTATACCATTAAAATGTGTTAAAATTAAAACATGTCATAAGCCTAACTAAGGTCCCCTCTGTATATAGGCCCATTTGTGTACTTGGCAAATACGAAAACTGTATTTTTAAATATTAATAGTTTACATTTTGAGCTGTGGACAATTCGAGTCAGCCCCCAGTTTTAAACCAACGGCGCACCAGCCTCCCCATCAATGATGACATCGCAACGCAGCAGGAGACCCAGTTGGTTTTATTGGCTCCAAACACAACTAGTAATTACAGAGGAATTAAAAATCCACAATAACACAATGATTGCACTCAAAGAAATTACAGGGCTGCACTTAGTTAGACGTGAACATAAATCACGGTTTTATTTAATATATGACTGCTGCGAATAATTTAGTGACTTGACTTACTGCACGTGCAGAGAGGTGCTTTAAAAAATGTGTCCTTAATTTTAGTAAACAACTAAGTGTTTGTGGTGTGTGTCGGCATATGTGTGCGCAGGAAACAAGCGGAGAGAAGACCAATAACGGGATTCATTACCGACTGCAGCTTCTTTACAGTAATGGTGAGCGGCTCTACTCGTGTGGGCGACATTCACAACTATTTTAACCAAAATCAGCTGATAAAGTAGAAAATGCACTTTTTTTTTAAATATAGATTTAATTTAATTTGAAAAAAAAAAAAAAAATCCCGTGTCCCACGTCTTCAGCAGTTAGATGAAATGTTGCAGAGGACCAACAGACTGCCAGAGATGTTTATGTCACAGAAAACGGCAGTGCAGAGTTTCATGATATTCATTAGTCAAATTTCAGCTCAGCTGTTGAAGGCGATTTATTGCTTTTTTTTTTTTTTGGTGGCGTTTATCGCTGTCACCGTCCCAAAATCAGGCTGTCTGCTCTGAAAAGAGCTTCTTGACAGTTGGAGCTGCAGACTGTCATCAGCAGGTAACTTGCAACATGCAGCCATGGTTGAAGGGAAACAGCACACAGAGTATGTGGCCTGCACTTGTTGCAGAAAAGGCCTTTGCTGGTGTGTTGCAAAATGTAAAAATGGCAGGTAAACTGTAATCGTGGGATTATTAATTTGACCGATTTTCACAGTGGATTATGTTGCCACAGATGCTGTTGTCAAACGTAGAAAAACTACTAACTGTTTGAGACAAATGTGGGATTCTTGAGCTGTATGAATCAAACAGACCTTTCTCTGGTTCTGCGTGTCTGTAAAAAGACACAGGGACATGTTTATTTTCAAAATGTCTAAGAAACTGATAAATCTTAAACATGCACACATTTTTACATTTGTCCAAATCATTTTTTTTGAACTTGTCTGGTAGAAGGTTTGCATCATATTGCACATGTGAGCAGGCTGACCGAAGAAATATTGTTTATTTTGCATTAAATTGTCATACTTTACTCCATTTAGAGACCTAAATCTAAAAAAGTTTCAAACATTTTTCATATTTAAAAAAAAGATCTACAAATATTGAGCACCTCTTTTGAAAAAAAAAAGAGGATTCTGTCTTTACATTTTTGCAGCTGCTTCAATTTGTGTGACCCCCATTGTTAACTGTTTTAGAATAATCGGGCCCGTTTGTTGTTGCAGCTATTACTTTAATATCTACTTAATCTGACATGTTTTGAATGCAGTTTGATGCACCTTTCTGTATTTCAAGTGCACATGGAGTGTCTGAGTTTCTCTCTTCTTCTGGACCCCGACAGGCATCAGAACAGAGCAGGACTTTTATGTTCGACTCATAGACTCCATGACTAAACAGGTAAACGTGCACACACACACACACACACACACACACACACACACACACACACACACACACACACACACACACACACACACACACACACACACACACACACACACACACACACACACACACACAGCAGTCTGTCACCTCTCCTGTTACCTCCCTGACAATGAGCCGCTCCACTGATCTGCCGCCCTGCCCAGCCCATGTCTACCTGCACACACAGAAATGAGCGTTTATGTGCATGTGATGCAGCGGGTGGGTGATTCCACAGTCTGTACATGGGTGGAGGAGAAAACAGTCCCACACACATGTGCACGTGTGCACACACACCGTATGGCTCCAGGCATTTTTTTTTTTTTTTTTTTTTGCCTGTGCTTCACTTGTTGTGATTAGAGCGGGGAGGCATGCAGCGAACGGGTGTTGAAGAACAGGAGCGTAATTCTGCTGCTCACAGTGGGAAGTGGAAAGATGTAACAACACCTTTGGGATTTGGTCTGCTGAGTGGCAAGCATTTTCTGATCGCTTCCAAATTTGCTGTTAATGTTTTTGTTTATATGTACGGAGCAGCAGGAGGAGTCGAGACGGAGACTGAACAACAGATAGAAGTCAGACTTTTTGTTTTAAACCTGCTCAGGTAAACAAAATTAAGGCAGATTTTTAATTTATTTTGAAATATATCTATTTTGCTCATGGCCAATCTGGGAGTGTGAGTTAGTGTAACACAGCGTTGCAAGGTATGAGGAGCCAAGAAGCCACTCTATGCACTGAATACTTGCTAATGTGACTCCAGGCTCCGACAGTCTCACGTTACTGCTGCTACGCTGCACCGCATACTGTGTGTCTGGCAGACCCGCTAGACCACACCGCTTCACAATAACACTGTTTAGCTCGTACATGGCGGGGTGACTGCATGCAGTCAGGTCTTGCACCCTCTGGAAGTTTGAGCCCCCAAACACACACATACACACATTCTAGTGCTCAGCTGTGTCTGAAAGATTAAATGACTGGTCACGTTAAGGCAATAAAAGAACACCTTTTAGGTAAAAACCTCTCTTTTTGTTGTTTTTTTTTTTTGGGTGGGGGTGTCCTGAACCTGCGGAGATCTGTTTGCGTGCTGCAGTGCGCATGCAAGGAAGAGAATAATTTTCTTGCAATATGCATTAAGATCACAGAGGAAAATCAAGATAATTCAAATGTGTATGTACCTGTTTTTATTTCAGCTTTATAGGACCACAGTGAAAAATGCCATTTCGTCTGTCCTGGTTAGGTTTTGGGATACAGTCGGAATTGGTTTAAGTTTGTGGTTAGAGTTAGGCATGAACTGTTAATGGGTAAATTTAGGCTGAAAGGGGGTCAAAATATTCTCCAAATAAGGCTTGTGTGTGTGTGTGAGAGGCTGAGTGTCATTCCCAGCAGTAGAGGAATGGAACATTAACAGGTGGTCAAACCAAAACAGCCGTGTGGTTGGCTTAGCTGGTCAGTGATGTGATGATGTCATGGCCGCGCTTTAAACACACTTGTTCTTGGTCGTTGTTGTCTTGCCAAACAGGAAAAATGAAGTCACACAGAGTCGTACGGATGTCCATCAATCATATTTTATCGCCGAAGATGAAAGCAAAAATGTCCTTCTGTCTGTCAGAATGCAAACTAAAAGCCTGGATCTCGCTATTTCCACAACGATGAAACGGTTGTTTCACAGCAGAAAGCAGACGGGAAGGAAGGGACAGCAAAAAAAAAACCGTTTGGCGTTAAGAAACCCACTCCAACCTCCCTCCACTATGTGTTTAGTGACTCACTGCATTTGTGGTAAACTTAAAAACAAAAACAAAAAAACAAACAAAAGACACACACACACAAAAAATCATGGAATATTTGAGGGTTATCAGCCTTTGACAAGCAGCCTCCCCAGACAAGCATCCCCACTTAAACATCACCATCTCCACACACCGCTACATCTATGAGAGAGGACCTGTTAATCTCCCTGGTCTAGCCGCGGCTGCAGTGGTGGCATACCTCTTACATATTTTAAAGACTGTTAAAAGTCTAGAAATAGAAGAAGATAAGAGAGGATAAGGGTGAAACAGTTGCAACGAGGTATAATGTGCCACCGCCATTCTGGATAAACTGTATGGATCACAAGGGATTTAAATGCTAGAGGCAAGGGATGGAAACTTTTCTCCCAGAATATGGAGAGTAAATTCTCAGAGCATTATTCAGTCACTCAGAAAGTCTAAAGATGGAGATCCTTAGTGAAAGATGGCAGTGAGTCAAAGAAGGTAGCGCAACAGCAGGTAGTCCAGAGGGAACGCCATTATCTCAGTAACAATCACATTTCTGCCTCTACGTCAAACACTTGGACCCATCTGTCCAAATTCTAGAAGATGATTTCAAGTGCAGGCGTTTGGGGGATTTGGTTGTTGATTGTAGCTATTTTGTATTAAAATCTTTGATATTCAGCTTGAGTCCTGCTCATCTGTGCAGCTCTGTAATGTGTACAGTTGATTCTATTTAATACACAGTTCTGGCTTTATTGCCAAGAAAGTAAAGCTGACTCGAACATTTGGCACTTAAAGCTGGCGCCTATCTCTCTTACCCTTCTATTTTTGTATGCCTACCTGTTTTGTGTATGTGCCGAGTGCCTGCACGGATTATGTTAAATGAAGGAAGTGAGCACTTCCCAGTCTTCAGAAGTGTCTCTTGGCACTCATTGATCAGTAGTCTGTCCCAGAGAATAAAGCATCTGTCACTGTGGCCCTGCCGGATCACTAGCTCGCTAGTCGTCCTGAAACTAAAGCAGGAGGAAGTGTGCGTCCCTTTGCTTAACAGATCCTTGTTTACATGCCACGCATGTCACGCTACTTCAAAAGGTGAAGCAGAGAGCAGCAAAGATGTTGTGTGAAAGGCCCGGTGAGGCGGAGAGAGGGAGGAGACGGAGGAGGAAAAAAAAATCACATGAAAGAGCGGAGAAGAGCAGGCAAAACGACAGAGATGAAGAATCTGATTCAAGCAGGGGCCAAAGAAGACTGGGAAAGCTGCACATTTACACAAGAGGGTGGGTAAAATATTATCTGCTGATTAATTTAAGTGTTGACAGTTTCTCCCCTTGGAGCCACTAGTTGCCATGCGAGGCAGCATTAAAAGAAAATTAAGACTTTAATTTAGTGCAATTTTCCTTTTAAGACTCAGAATATCTAATCTCTCATAATGAAAGGAGAGCAAGTTGATTTAATACTATGCAAAGGAAGGAGTCAGCTGGATATCGTGTACAGTTTATCTACAAATGGAGAAAAAAAAACAACAAAACAACAAAAAAACGGCTTCCTTACTCTGTGATAGACGGGCGACCTGGATGGATGGATGGATGGATGGATGGATGGGTGGATGGATGGATGGGTGGGTGGATGGATGGGTGGATGGATGGATGGGTGGATGGATGGGTGGGTGGATGGGTGGATGGATGGATGGATGGGTGGATGGATGGGTGGATGGATGGATGGGTGGATGGATGGATGGGTGGATGGATGGGTGGGTGGATGGATGGATGGGTGGATGGATGGGTGGATGGATGGATGGGTGGATGGATGGATGGGTGGATGGATGGGTGGGTGGATGGATGGATGGATGGATGGATGGATGGGTGGATGGATGGGTGGATGGATGGATGGGTGGATGGATGGATGGGTGGATGGATGGGTGGGTGGATGGATGGATGGATGGATGGATGGGTGGATGGGTGGATGGATGGATGGATGGGTGGATGGATGGGTGGATGGATGGATGGGTGGATGGATGGATGGGTGGATGGATGGGTGGGTGGATGGATGGGTGGGTGGATGGATGGGTGGATGGATGGATGGGTGGATGGGTGGATGGATGGGTGGATGGAAGGATGGATGGGCTTCCTTACTCGGTTCATATTTCTGTTGGCTATCTGCTCCCAGCAGATAATGTTGTTGTTTTTTTTTTAAATATCGCAGCACGTGAACCTACGATATAAATGCACACCAAAACATAATTATGCATCTCTAAATAAGTGTAACATGGATTCTTTCAGATAAATGCACAAATCGTCTCTTGTGTGTGACGGGGTTGTTGGGCAGAAACATCCAGCATAAGTGCATAAAAATGCGAAGGTGAGAAAAGCAGCGATGAAATTGATATATCATTTTTAGGGAAACAAATTGACTAGAACCTTTCTCATGGTGCATTTCTGCATTTCCCGTACTCAGATTTTCTTTCATTAAACTGTAATCAGGTTGAGTTCACTGGTTTAGTGTTGATGAAGTGGCTTTTATAAGCATACTTTTAATGCCTTGGGTGTTGAACCCAGTAGTGTCAACAGGAGCTTAACGTGTTTTCAGTCTGGATAGCTGCTCATTTTGTTTTCTGGACACAAAAGCCCTTTAGGAAATATGAGTATCACCCGAGCCGGTGTGGCGCTCATATTATTTTTGTTTCCTGTTACATATCATGCTTGCATTACCTAGGTGTGCACGTCCCCGGGGTACCGGACCACCAAGGGCCTTTTCAGGCTGCAGGTTTACGTGTCAATACATTTTCATCAGGGAGTTTCAAATGAATGACATGCACATGCATGGTAAATTGTGAATGACAAGCGCCCTAGGTCCTGAAACACAGGAGGGGGCTCCAATTCCAGAAAACACAGAGGGTCCTTGAGAGAACTAGCTATTAGTAAGAAATGCTTTGGGCTACAATGATGAAACCCCTAAACTGTACAGCCACTGTTGCAGCTTTCGCTGCAGAGCTCAGAGCCAGTTTCTGGGGGCCACACTGGTGTAGTTTCTACAAATGAAGAGCTTTGTCTACAGCCTTTGCATATTCCAAGAGCCCAATAAGGAACATGCTGGCCCTGGGGCCCCTGGGAGGACAGTCCAGTGTTACTCAAGAGTTATGCAGTATACCTGTTAAACCCCTCTCCCTCAAGCTGGGTTCAGACTTCATGATTTCCAGTGTTGGCGGGATGCTGTTTTCTTGTCTACATGACTTGCTGTTTTGCAATCAGGAGTCTGACGTTCACAGTATGTGAGTGACTGGAGCGGGGGGCTCACACGCTTCATATTTTGACAATGACTCAGTCGCCAAACGTCTCTTTCTGGTCTCTGAACCACGTTTTGTTAACAAAACATCCGAAAATGGATCAAGGAAAGAAAAGCTGTTTATGTGATGAGTTACTGCCATGTTGCTGCTTCTTCTTTGTTGAGTCTCAAATGCGGTACAGGCATCTCCCCGTTACGTTTGTGGGCGTCTCTTCGCAGTGACTTCAACCCATGTCTTACTCCCTTATATTCTGCTGCTTGGATGTTTAGTCGCCTACAGCGCCAGGTATTGTGAGATGGTTCAGCAATGTGTCTGCGAGACTCTTTGATGCTTATTGAGTTTTTTTTCCACCTAGTTACGGGTCATCGAGGAGGCACATCTTTCACAGAGGGGTCAAGTATTTGTCCAATGTCCTTGTTCATTTTGTTTGGTAAGGTGTATAAACATGCATATAGATCATTTGAACAAGGTGTGAATGGTAAAAATTGCTGTGACTCCTTGAAAGTTTATAATGTCATTCCCTTGCTTCATGGGATGTCATCCCTTTTCCTAGTTTCTCACTGGCTGGAGCTCAAATTAAAGAGCATTCCCACAAAGGCTGCAGATATTTGCAGGCTGGATTTCCGTCAGCAGCTAAAGTGGGGTTCGCAATTTGTACGTGGTCACAGGTAATGATGAAGTGCTGACGGGTAACAGCAAACCACTCACTGATTTGTCCCGAGATTGACCACAGGCAAACTGGGCTGAAATCAGGCAGCGGGAAAGTGGCCTAAATATTCTTTCACTCATTAATGACGATCAGCATGGACATTTGTAACATGTGTAACTTACTAACAAACCTCTGACTTCTGGAAACGGAGCCAGAATAATTGCTATCAGCCAAACAACACCTACGATTTCACTTTGGTAAGGAGATGGATCACCAGGTTAAAAATAAATGATTTATAATTTGCAAAGTTTTTGGGGGAGTTCATGATATGTTTAACATAGCATGACCTTTCTTAATGACTAGAGAGTGTGTATGCATAATATATGTTGCATTTGAATGAAGTTTGTTTTCCCGGTGTGGCATGGATATACAGAGTCGCATTGTTCGGCGCTGTTGGGGTTTCTCCGCTGAGAGCTTAATTTACCAAAGTTCACTTAACGACAGGAGGCATCTGAACCTGAGCTGAACATTAGCACAAAGGACAGAGAAACTTCCTCGCTGTTCCCTGTGAACAGCGAATTTGTCATTCGCCGAGACTCACTGCGGAATGACAGATCCAACAGACTGGAATAGACAAAAGACAGACAGAGCGTGAGTACTGATTGATGGATAGCTTGGTGTGTGACATCATTCTGAGCTTTCTTTCAGTCGGTTTGGTTGTATAAAGAAAGCAGTTGATGCCTCAGCTGGAACACGTTTCCAGAAACGAAAAGTGTGACCATTATAAATATTCAACTCATTTTTATTTTTCTGACTTCAGAGATGAGATTGTTTCACGTGTCAGCTGATGAGGTGTGATTGTTTTTGCCTGAATGTTTTTGAAGCAAGCTGTGTATGTGTGTGTGTGTGTGTGTGCGTGTGCGTGTGTGTGAAGGAAGGGGGTGACAGACAGCAGGTGTCGAAACAATGGGTGTTACTGCTTAACTCTGTGTTCTTTGAGGTGAAGCGGGAACTAACCCGTTAACCTTGACAACTCTTCTCCAGTGTTCTGACTATGAAGTGATGGAACAGAATAGCTGCAGCAACGCAGCTGAAGCACTGAAGGGAAACAGATTTTCCCAGTTTGACATTGCCACTGCGCTTTCACAAAATGATATGCTGCAAATGGTTATCATCTCTTCTCACTGGTGTGGTAGATGTCGAATGCAGTGTACTGAAAAAAAAAAAATGCAAATACATTTTTATGCATGCATGCATGCACTGGTGCAGGTTGTGGTTGGCACTTTTCAAAGTCTGAACAATATGTCCATTTATTTTTTCCTCACAGTTCTCACAGTTTTTTTTAAAGTCTGGGATACAGTTGGTTAATATGCTATATTTTTCTAATCCCATACAAAGACCAAATTATTCTAAACATTTCTATCCAAACCGTGCTGACTGATGCAATATAAAACAACATATCCTTATTTGCTGTTAGATGCGTAATTTTGAGCCAGTCACATAAAACAAACTTTTTAAATGAGGTTCTTATTTTGGTGATCACAACTGGATTTCCGGTCTGATGTAAAGATGCACTCTTAAACCTTAAAACTCACTGTTCATTTCCTGTTGTTTTCCGTCTGGGTCTGTTTTTCCAGCCGATTGTGTATGAAGGACAAGACAAGAATCCAGAGATGTGTAGAGTGCTGCTGACGCATGAGATCATGTGCAGGTGAGACAAGACTCCTCACATCTCACTGTCATCCCAGAATCTTCCTTTTTTCTCTCATCTCTGTACTTCTTCAGGCCTCCCATGAAATAATCTCACAAATCACCTCTTTCCACATTTCTTATTCTGTCACTCTCATTAACCCCTTATGCCAGGTCTCATACACGCTGGTACACATGCCATATCTGTTGACGAAGATGGGTTTGGGCTCTCATAGTTGTTGCTTTAATTATAATCTAAAGATGAATTTTCTTCAGAAGTAGGTTGAGAAGAAAGAGGTCTATTTATAGAAGGCATTTTACCAACCTACCCTATACAATAGAAAATGTGTGAGTGCAGCAACATGCGTGGTTTGTGTGTGTGTCTGTGTGACGCCTGGTTAATTAGGACACAGAGAAACTCATTAGTCAATCCAAACCCTTCTGTTGTTTCATGGCTAACAAATGGGCCTTCCTCCACAATCTGACTATAAAATATAGGCCGGGACTTGCATACATACACACACGCATATATAAAGACACAAAGACGTATGCATATGCACGCACAAGACCTGCACACTGCAGTTATAAAAATTCAAATTTAGCACATGAATTAAGTTGTTCTTATTCCTTGACCTTGTCACTGAACAACTTTAACTGTAACAATATAAATTGGAGTTCATCTATATGCGCAAGCAGGGACTTTAGGGGTGAAATCAGGCACGCTAATATTTTATTCTATAGCCCGCTGAATATTCCTCAGGCTGCTCGGCTGCAGAGACTCGTGAAAAATCGACTGAAATTCTGTAGTGAGTTACAAGGAATTAACAAAAAGAAAAGGAAAAAAAAAAACAAAACAGAATGAAACTTAATTGGGTGACATATTTACACTAAATGATTGTTGTTCATCATGAGGGGAATGAATTGTGAACATGAATAAACAGTTTGCAGTACCTGCATATACATGAGCATTATACAATACATCTACGCTGGTCATTGTCTGACCTGCAGGTTTTTATTTTTAACTTTTCTCCAAAGGGAATGAGAGGGCAGAAAGTATGATCTCTTCAACAATAGCTGAGGTCAAACTTATTTTCTCATGTACTGATTCTGCATCAGGAGCTGCGCGCAGAGCTCGCAATATTTAATGCACACGCATGCAAAGAGCTTGGGGCGTCTGTTCATCGGTGCGGCTTATGGTCGTGCTGGTGCTATTAGCCATGTGCTCTGGGGCAATCTGCCACCGCGCAAAACTGGTTGAAGCACTGTGACAAAGGTTGTGTGTAAAAGGAGATTTCTCTGTAAGGAACACAAAAAGTCTCACAGCAGAAACCTGTTACCGAAAAAGTTGGACTCTTTATTCTGTAGTCTTTGTTGAAAATAGTTCTGCAATCTCACTGCATAATGTGTAATAGCTGTCTTGGTTTCAAATCCAAAATGCTGTGATTTTAATGTAGGGCTTAAAAATTGCACTATGACTATATATATATATATATTTAATTGAAATACCAACATCTGTAATAATGTGGAAGTGTATCAGCACACATGGCGTGAGTAATCTGTTCATCATGGTTTTTCTGGAGCGGTCATTCCAGGTGGTTCATTTTTCAGGGAAGGCGTTGCTTTTTTTTTCAGCAAGACAATGCCAAACCGCATTCTGCATGTACAGGGCCAACAGCTTGGCCCTGTAGCGAAGGAGCTGTTGGCTGAAGTGGCCTGGTTGCCAGTGGCGCTGGTGAGCTGTTGAAATTCTGTATCAAGCGAGCAGAGGAAAATATTTCCCTTTCCAAACTACACCAGTATCGATGACAGCAATAGTACTCTCTAGTTTCCAAACTGTCACAGAGGGTTGTGAAAAAAAGAGGTGATTCAACACAGTGATTGCTGTTTTCTGAAAATGTGTTCCTGACAACAAATTCAAAATGAGGATAAGTAGGAAAAGAAAGAAAGAACACTTGACATGTTGTTTTGGCCTCATTTTCAGTTAAATATAGAGTCAGAATGATTAGCATTTTGTTTTTCTTTGCATATTACACGGTTATTTGAAAACAGTTTAGTACTGCCCATTTTGTGGGATAAAAACTGTAATTATGTTAGTTTATTAGATTCATTCGATTGCTGTTTTTTTCCCCCCCTTTTAACAAAACATAGAAATACAGCAAACCTAATCCTGAAAGAGTGGAGAAATGAATCTGCTGAGATTCAGTTGTTCAGAAAGTTTTTTTCCTTGTGTGTGCGTGTGTGTCAGAGAGAAGACGATTAGATCACCAAGATCCAAAGCAATAAGTGCTACACTACCCCCATCCCAACCCTGGTTTTCCTTCCCATCACCCCTTCATTTATAACATCCTCCACTCTGCTCCCTTCTCCTCTCCTCATCTGTCCTCTCTTAATCACCTTTCCTCATCGGCCCCATCCCCTTCACCCCTCACATTCTCACCCATCCTTCCCTGTCTCCCACCCTCCCTGGTCTTAGCTTTCCTCTTTGCCCCATTCCCTCTTTTCACATTCCCTTTTCTCTCCGCTTCCATTCAACTCCAACCTCTCACTGATAGCATCAGTGAGAGTTTAGATGCTCTCCAAAAGGTTAGATGCTCTCCCAAAGTTTCCGTGCAGTGACCCAGTTCATAGAGCGCAGCAGTTGACAGTGATAGTAGAAGGAGCGGCGGAGCAGTAGATAGCTGAGACAATGAGTAAGGTGTAGCATGTCAGTTTCTTTCTTTCCACTTCTGCCATCTGTGACAGTGAGAAACCTGAGATGTCGCCCCTTCCTCTTCTTCCCACCCAAACCCCTCCTCTCTTTCTTCCGCCCCCCTCCCCCTCAGTAATTTCCCTCCCACGTTCATCCTTTCACTCTTTGCTGCCCACCCAGCTTTACCCTTCTCCCTCCCGCTTACACCTTTATTCATCGTTGGTGCATGCATAGAAAGCCTCTTTGACACACATGTAGTGCATATGTGTGAATTCTTGTAATAATGCCAGTTTTTTTTTTTTTTTTTTTGCTCATGGTGTAGTGTGCACCCCACCCTTACCTTGTTTGAGCTTTTGTGCTCTCCACCCTCTATCTCACCTGTTCATCTGTACAATCGGGTACCACTCGAGTTACTGTTTTAAATTTGACCATTTTCTCTTAAGGCTTCCTTCAACTTGCACCTTTTTATTTTTCAATTAATCCTGGCGATATCACAATGACATCCTGAGATTATTTACAACGTGAGGACAAAGCTTTTTTGAGGTGGTTGCACGTAACACTGGCTGGTATGAGAGGAGGATGTCAGGAGACCTCAGGAGACGAAGGGATAGACGGTAGATAAGTCTACCGACCTGACTCTCACTAAAAAGTTGGGTCAGATCAGAGACAAGCTTTGTATGCAAGTCCAGTGATCGCCGCTATCTTCCTTATTAGTGTTTTTTGTGGATGTTACAAGTGGCAAACAAGATCTTTGTTGTAGTTGCATGTGATGGGAAACACATCCGACTTTTCAAAGGTAACTGGAGGTGTGTGATTGCTTTCCATTGTGGATTAATGCACAGTCTGGAGTGAGGGGGTATTGGTTTACATGGAGGCGTTTGCCATCTCTTCCCAAGGTAAACAATGAATATGAACCCTGACAGTCCACATGATGTTAAAGAAAAAGTGATTCACCAGTTCAGGCCACTTTGTCTCACTGCTCTATGGCCTGCTTCTGATGCCAGCAGTAGGTGGTTTAGTTGGTGGACATGGGTCAACATGGGCACGCTGACCGCTTTCTGCTGCTCCGCTGTTAAAACAGACAACCATCAAGTATCAACCCCCAACGGCTATGTCATGGATGTAGTTTATGTTGATGTGGGAGAGTTTTGTGGATATACTGTAGAAGTTCACAGCCCAGTTCTCCTCTAAAACCTGGCGCATCTCTTTCAGGTCCTGCTGTGCGCTCACTTTCTGTGTCACTGAAGTCTATTTTTAGCCCCACTCTCAGTTTAGATCAGCTCAGTGGACTTTCAGCAAAACTGCTGTTGGCCTGTTTATCACAGATTTGATCAAAAAATAAATTTGGTAAAACGTTCTTTTTTTGGTACTGCCAAAGCAGGTAATGTGCTGTAATTTTGTCATCTAAACATCCAAACTGGAGCAGTAATATAGTGCACTGAGTGTTCTCTCTGTCAAACTCAAACTCAGTCTTCTTCTTTAATACTTTTCTCTTCTTTCAGTCGGTGCTGTGACAAGAAGAGCTGTGGAAACCGTAATGAGACGCCCTCAGACCCTGTTATCATCGACAGGTACTGACTCTCACTTTGGCCCTTTCTCTCTCTCTCTCTCTCCCACACAACACACTCACGCACAGAGGCTCAGTGGAAGAGGGACTGCGCTGACCTGTGTGAATGGTGGCGTGGGACGAAATGCTTCTCTGTTTAGACGAGTGGCTGTCGCTCCTGAAATAGATGCTTCTCCAGTGGAATCGATGGCTTCTAGAGCGAAAACAAGTGAAACAACCGAGACACAAGCTCTGCATTCAAGCAGCAGGACTTGTGAGCTGTGGCTAAAGCAGCTGCATGAAAAACTACACACACAGACTTTTTTTTTTTTCTAACGTACTTACAATACATGTGCAAGCATGCTCCTGTAATGTTATTGATCTGTGCTGGGAGGGGTGTGCGAGGGAGGGATACATATGTTGCACATCAGCAGTTTAGTTGCAACACTCGCGTGCACCTTCAGGCTCGAGTGAACAAACGGCGCTCACTTGAATGTGTTGCCTCCACGTAATATGGAATACAAAGCTGTTTACGAGCAGGAACTATCTGTCGGCCTCTTTCTGCATCTCTCTGTATGACTCTGTCTCTATTCCTGCCTGTCACACTGGAGGACTGAAGTTATCCCTCCCTTAACAACCACCCCACCCCTCTTTCTGTCTCTTCTGCAGGAGCACAGAAAAATGGGTCACAAGCAAAGAAAAAAGCAATAGAGAGAAAAAAAAAAAGAAAGAAAAACTGAAATGAGATCCAGTCTCATTTTAATCTGATTTTGTCTTGGCAGTTGTTTTAACCCTGTGTGAGCAGTTCTGACTGCACGCATGTCTTTGTGTGTGTGTGTGTGTGTGTGTGTGTGTGTGTGTGTGTGTGTGTGTGTGTGTGTGTGTGTGTGTGTGTGTGTGTAATTCACAGGGAGAGGAGTGAAGGATTCTCGTCACTGTTGCCACATTTCTATCAAACACATTTTTCTTGTTGAAAGCAGCTGGAGAAAAAACATACCTAAAAAAAACAAAAGTGTGCAGTTTCTTGAACTCATGTAGATTTGTTCAGAAATGAGTCTTTTATTTATTTATTTATTTTCCTGTATCCATGAATTCATTGCGCTATGACCAGATTTGGATGATTTGATGGACGTATTTGGCACCTCTTTCTACGCTGAATTCGTATCGATGCCATCGCTGACTGGCTGTTACTGTATCTGAAGTATTTACAAATGGTGCACCTGCCAGTACACAGTTGTATTTATCCAGTATAAGCACATTTCCAAGAAGATAATTGGTGCACTTTGCAGAGCGGTTAAACAAAAATATTTGGTTTAGGCATTCAAGCAGATATCGTACACTTGCTCAGCCACTTAGGTTAAGACAAACAGTGTAAAGTAAGAATATTTAGAACCAAAATTTTTTCCTTTTTAATTTTGGATTCTTGGCAGTTTTATAAAAGACGTGAAATGTTGTCACCTGCAAACATACAGTCCCCCTGCTGTTTTATGTCCGTTTGTCAGTTTGTCAGGAAAATTGCTCAAAGAAAATCTCACGAGTGAATTTCCATGAATCGGAGCATGAGCAAATGAAGCTCCTATTAGCTTTTCATAAAAACATGGATCACTTTTGTGAAAATTGCTCAACAGACCACTGGCCTTGGCAAAGGCGACAGTTTCCATTTACCTTGTTGCTTTTGCATAGTTTTGAATGTTGAGGCTGCCAGACAAGTTTAAGTGTTTTTAAGTTCTCCATAAAAAACAAGGTTTTTTTTTTTAAGAACTGCATCGTCTTAAATTCAAATCAAATATACTTCACATCTGTATCGCTGCACAGTGTAAGTTCAATACCTTTTATTCTCTCAGTCGCTGGTATGTTTTTGTCCCATAATCATGAGACATTGCTACTGCATAAAGGACTTTTTTTTGTCTTGTCAGGTCATAAACTGTTCTCTGTAAGTGCTGTATAGCACTGGAACATAAAATCTGAGTTTCACTTAAGACTGAGGGATACACACATTTATGTGCGTCCATGTGTGTTTATGCAAGACATTTCAGCCTCTACACGATCAACTTGTTCTTATGTTTTTGTCGGGTATCTCAGACGTCTCAGCTTACAACCCATTCTAAATTTGCCTGGAAGGTGTGTGTGTGTGTGTGTGTGTGTGTGTGTGTGTGTGTCTGAGAGAGAGAGAAGAGAGAATAAGGCTCCTGAAAAATAGGTGATATACTGTATTAGACACTAACTGAAAGAATAATAGCAACATAATCACAATATGTGAGGAAGTAGAGAAAAGCCGATGCTTGATGATTATAAGTGCATATGTGTGCGAGTGTGTGTGTGTGTGTGTGTGTGTGTGTGTGTGTGTGTGTGTGTGTGTGTGTGTGTGTGTCTTTTTATGGCTGAAGGGGAGAAGCAGAGTGAATTCTGAGAGATTTCAGGGAACTTGGTCAAGCTGGAATGTCAAGGTTACCGTGGATACCGTGGGATACTTCCTGTAGCCCCCCCACCACTTTGCAGTGGTTCACAACCCCTTGGTGTAACATCTGGAACTCCGCAGTCTGACCCAAACATGTGGAAGGAAAGAGACACAAAATAAGGGCTTTAAGTGTGTCACTGATTGTAAACACAAGTGAAGTCCAGCTAAAATCACAGGCATCCCAACGCAGTCAAAAATGATATTTTCTTTTTTCCTTTTTAAAACCAATAGGAAGTAATAAAAGTTTGTGGGAAAATGTAACAGAGGTTTTATTTTTTTCCCCCTCTAAACCAACTCCAAGGGCTTGTTAGAGGTATTAAAAAACAAAATATCAAAATGCTTGGTCATATTTTGCAGATTTACAAGCTAAGCAATATAATCTCAAGCATCACAGTATTCAAACAACAATAAAAAAAAAAGTAAGCTTTGCATGTATAGATGGTTCCACACATCATTTTTGGACGCTGACTCTCAGTGGTTTCAGTATAGTTGACAGCACCTGGCAGACAAGCGAAGGAGGTACAAACCATACCGGCTTGGCACCTCATAAAGGCTATGAGGCAAACACTGAATTGTTAGTAGCAGCAGCCGGATAGAATAACATACCAGCATCTGAGCTGATCAAAGTGTACCATTAACTGAGGAGCTCTTATGCTGTTTTATTTGCAGCAGCTGAGCAGCTAAGTAGCTCTCAACCCTACAAGCTAATGCAATTGGTGCACTTATTCCCTGTGAACATTTGGTAACTCTTGCAGCACTTATCTGGAGCATCTTACACCAAGGCCAGTGCAGTATTTTGCAACTCTAAATAAACATTCAAGCGTTCATGTGGTAAAGCCCACTAGTAACTATGCAACTCTGTTTGATGGAAATCAGATTCACCACAGTTAGCTCTATTTTTTAAACTAACAAAGTCGCCCTCTGCCCTAACCATTGTTGTTTTTCCTTTGTTGACCTCCAAAATTGTTGCCCCATTAGTTCTTGCAGCAGCGATTTAAAACAATTTTAGCTGGCACAAACAGCTGTAATTCAGATTAGAATATTTCATCTAGTCCACTTTAAAGGACAATGGATGTTGAAATTTAATACAAACGACTTTTAAATATCATTAAAAACGCTGAAAAGATGTACTAAAAAGAAACGGACCGTTATCCTGTTGCCCGCCAGTGGCCAGCTGGTAGCTGCAAAAGGATAAAGATATTGTTTGACTTACTTCTGTTTCATTTTTCAGTAACAAATATGGAAAAAAAAGCACTATATTTAATAAGCACATGCACACATCACACTGTTCATTGCCACGTTGAAAGTGGATGTTAAACATTGCGTTGATGTGTGTCATCAAGACGGTGAGGTGAGGCCAGCCCGTACACACACCGGCTGTTTTCAAGCTTCCACAAAGCAACGGCTACACTTTATACGTCCCATCTGTGCATATTATAGCAGCCCGATATGGCGCTGTTATTATATTTAGGTCCAATTTCTCTGGGGGAGATTATGTGAATTAAGTGAAAAACAAAGCAAAGAAATAAAAAAACAAGAGCGAGTAAACCGGTGTCAACTCAAGCTATGGCATGCAGCGGAAACATGACCAGAGCCATACTCATAAAATCAGTGAAATACTCCGAGAGCCCATGAAGTCCAGCTTTTTGAGTGCTGCTGCATAGGCAAGCGAGAACGATGCATGGTGAACTGAAAGCATAAAATCATTTTGGTTTTTGTTTTTTTTTAATTAACTTTTCCATCGGCAATTCTTTTAATCCAAAGCCTTAACAGGAAATGGATCGTATTGAGAAAATAAGATGTTTTCAGTAAACCACTGTAACAAATTCCAACTGGCTGCTGCATTTGTTTGTGTTTACAAAAGGGGAAGGACATTGTAAAAAGGAGTGTTTGCATATGACTGACAGCTCATTGCGTGGCGTCAGTAAAGACGTCTGGGCATTTGTCCACATGTGTGACTGACAGCTTGCTCATCCTTCCGTGTGTGTGTATATGTGTGACAGAGTGTGTGTGGCCCAGTTAATCCTTGTTGTGGCGCAGTGTCTCGCTGTGTCTCAGGGTTAATATAGGGTTAACGACATGCAACGATATCCTATCATACGCCTGCTTGACTCCTAAAGAGCCACATCCACGCTCCTCTGAGCGTGTGTGTGGTTTCCATTCAGCTTCCTCTCGTATCTCTTACTGTGTTCTCGATCAACATCCTCATCACCTCTGATTTATGTTCTTTCTCCTCTAACAGGTCCACTTCCCCCTCCCACATTTATCTTTTTACTCCTCCTTCTTGGCCTCTTGCCACCTCAGCCATTCTCACTTCATCCCTCTCTTTTTGTCTGCCTTTCTCTCCATTTTTTTCCCTTCTTTGATTCTGTCTCAGTCTCTCCGTGGCCCTCAGCGGTTACCTACATCACTGCTCAGCTCACTGCGTGTTTAGACTTCCACAATTGGCTTAATAATCTCAGGCTGTGTGTGTGTGTGGATGTGTGTGCATGTAGTTTGGGGGGGGTTATAGTCTTAGATGGCATGTGTTCAGGGCTCGGATCAGTGTCAAGCCTTGAGGAGGGTGGTTTGAGAGTCTGTGTGTGTATGTGCGGAGTGTTATGTGAACTAGTGTGTGTCGTTTCAGAGTCTAAAGGGGCCCACATAAGCCTGAGGGGTTCCAGGGGTTCCCTCTATGTACGTGTGTGTGCGTGAATGAGTTTGTGTGTGCGCGTAATCTTCAGGGTTAAGAGGGGTCACAGCTTGAGGAAGAGATGATGGGAAAGAGGAAGGGATGGAGGAGTGATAGAACGAGGAGGTGATGATGATGAGACGATTTTTACAGGGAGTGAAAGGAAAAAGGAGGAGGAGGAGGGTGTAGGCTTCTCGAGGCAGACGGAAGAGAGAGGAGAGACGTAGGAGAAGGAGGAGTAAGGTTTGTTTCAGGGGATAAGAGCCTCAGTCTGGGGAGTCCTGTCAATCAAAGAGCCTTGGGTAGGGGAGGTGGGGGTGCTGTCAGTCAGCTGGAAGAGGATGGAGAGAAGGAGGAGGGGGGTGGAGGTGAAGAAAGGCGACAGAGGGAGTGAGTGGGATCTTCTAAACGATCTCTTCATCTTTTCTGCCTTTGTCTTCCTCTCTATCTCTCTCTCGCTTGTCCCAGTTACCAAAATATCTTTGCCAACCTGGTATGTCGCTGTTCGCTCAACTGTCACTGTCTGACATGCTCTCACACACACACACACACACACACACGCATGCGTACGTACACACACACGCACACACACACACACACACACACACACACACACACACACACACACACACACACACACACACACACACATCTAAAATAGATCGTGAGATAATTTGTCTTCCCTTTCCTTGACCTGTCCTCATTGCTCTTTTCCTTTGCTGCCCTCCTTTCTGTCAGATCTTCATCCTTCCAAATCCACATTTGCTTTGCTTGACAAGAGCACAAATACAGGCACGTTCACGTCTATCACCAGCACTGTTTAATGCGATTGAATACAGCAACTATTGTGTTGCCCAACATGAATAAATATTGCTAGGGTTCAGTATGCTTTAAAAGATTTTAGATTGAGCCGTAGATGTTGGGAGAAGGTCTGCATTAAAGCACGCTGTTTCCTTTATTTTTACTGGCTGAATTTACCCGGGAGGTTTTGGCGGATAAACCAAACAGCGCTCACTCTACTGCCGCAACCTCCACCCCATTAATGGAAACCTTTTTTTTTTTTGCCTTTCAAAACTGGCAAAGACTCCCTTTGTAACATTTTTTTATAAAGCGCTATGACATTTTAACATTTCAACAGGCTCAAATACTTACTTTTCTGATGCGTTCCTGTCAAAGCCGCTGCCTTGATTACACTATGAGGCTGCGTGTTGTCATGTGGTTACCTTTATATTCGTATACACAAAACGTGGGAAGGCTGCGCAGAGGAAACAGGGCCGTTTGAGAGGAAATCTTTCCATTTTCTTTTGGCATCTCTGAGCTTTGAGATAATGGGGACAGGGTTCAGTAAGTTAAGAAAGTGTTTGCACAATTTATTGCGCTCTACGTGATTGCGATAGTTTCTGTGGGTCAGGGCACTTCTAAATCTGCACATAGTTTTGATACTTTGGTTGGTGCGTGCAACGTCTTCACAACCAAATACTAAAATTCTTTCCGTTTTGTGGAATTGACTTACTTTAGTGTAATTTTTTTTTTCCTCATGCTCAGTTTCTTGTGTTTTAGTATCACTTCCTTTTTTAAAGGTCAGCTCTTGCTTGCAGATTAGGCTTGTTAGGAGTTATTCCTACCACTGCCATAACGCCATGGCTTCACTCACTCGCAGTTTTTTGTGCATGTGTGTGTTTTCGTGTGTGTGCGTGTAGGATTGTGTGGATGGGAGAGAAAAGAAGAGGCAGTGAGGAGAATGTTTTATTCATTTCACTCATTTAGTCCCTCAGTGCGCACCTGTCCTCGCATTTAGAAGCTTGGCATTCACTTTACTTGCTGATTTAGTTTAACTGCCTGTTTTTATGGACACACACGCGCATGCACAGTTGTCGGTTTTGGTCAGCTAAATGTCTAAGCTGACTCTACGGTGCTCATTCCACGTCAGAGCTGAAGAATTTCGCCGTCTTTTTTTGGGACTAGTTCACTTTATTATTATTTTTTTCTTCCTCTCTGTCGCTTTCATTATGTCTGTTTTCTTTTTCTGTTTGTGTGTCCATATTAGAGGATTATTTATCTTTAATCTTCTCTTCCTTTTCATATCTCAACAAATATCGGTCCAGGGTTGCAGGCTGAGGATACATCCTGAATTGTGGATTTAAAGAAATCTTATTTTATTTTCATTAGATCATAGCACAGAAAGAGGTAGGCCAGCAAAAGTAAGGATTGCTTGGAATTTCTTTTTCTCATGCTTGGTTTCCATATCTTTATCCATCTGTCTTTCTGTGCGTTGTGGGAATGAAGCAGGAAATATTAGTAAGAAAACTGCCATGGGGCAGTGGTGAAGGTCCACGCAGATGTGTAATGCGTGCCTGCAACCCCCTCCCAGAAACACACACACACACACACACACACACACACACACACACACACACACACACACACACACACACACACATGCCCTTTTCCTTTTTCTGTTCTCCTCGTTTCCTTCTCTTTGACCTCTCTCGTCCTCCCCGTCCTCCCTTCCTGCTCCTGCCTCCCACTATAACCCCCCCCCCCCCCCCCCCCCCCCCCCCCCCCCCGACACACACACACACACACACCCTCAGGGAGAGATCGCGTTACCCTGAAAGTGACAAACACTGGCATGACCGCTTCAAACACTTACATTTTTCCATTCGAGTTTTTCTCTGCTGTTCAGCTACCTGGAATACTGCACTTTAAGAAGCTGCACGTTGCTGGAAATCACAGACGTCTTCATGTGCTTTATGGGCGTGAGGCTCAGGATTTGACCTCATAGCTGAAAGAATAAGAAGTCAACAGCTAAACTGCACCATGGAAATCTTGTCCAGTGGGGACACCAGGTCTTACGTCAAAATGTATAAAATCTGCTCCACAGTGTAAATTGTATTAGTTTCGTAAGAAATGGATCCACCTTTGCAAACCAAATGGAATTTTGTGGATGCACACACTATTCCTTTCATGCTTTAATTTAAGTATGAGTCAGTCTGAAACTCACTCCACACAGGAAAATGACATCTTCATAACAGCAAAAAGAAAAGAGGGGAAAAAAGTTCTGTTATGTCTTGTTTCAAATTCCATGCAGAGATCTATCCTCAAAACATTCTTTGCACCGTATTAATTGAACTATCCAGTAGGTTCATTTCTATGCTGAGTTTGTGCTTGTAATCTGCACAGGGTCACAAATTACAAGCTGCATGTGAACAGCTGAGGTCTGTCCCGCTGGACCCTCTGGGAATGGTGTAGATGACAAAATCTGAATCACGTGGATCCATGCATCTGCAGCTATACGCACAGATGAAAATCTGTCTTCAGGGTCCTGGGATCAGTGCTGTTTTTGATATCATTCTAGACAGTCTCATTATTTGTTACTGTTTTGTTTCGTGTGTTTTCTTTCATTTGATTTGTATTATTTTTCAAATCATCCTGATTTCCAGCCCCTGTTTGCGTAGCTTTAGGCAACTTCTCGATATAATTTACTGCAATTGTTTTATTGATTTTGGTTCAAATTTAACAGGCTTCACCATGTTTTATAAAGTTTAATTTTCCATTTTTAAAGGCTCCCGTGGTCCGATAGTCAGCTTTCTAACAACACATTATACTGTCATAATAATTTATCTTAGCATTCCAAGTGCCCTGTGGTTACGGAAAATGTGCTGGAGGTGGATGGGATCAGTTGAAAATGTTGCCTCTCTACATCCTTTAAGTATAGCGTGGGACGAGTTTTAGCAGCTCACTTCTTTTATACAGAGAATAAATTAGATAAACTAAACATCATTTCCATTCTTACTTATATTTTTATTTCAGTTAAAAAAAGCTCGCTGGTTCACTGCAGTTTCAAGGTCAAGAAACATTCTGGTCACCAAATTAACAGCAAGTTACTGTGTACAGTTCAGTGCAACAATGGATTTGAACCATTTTTGTTAATTTTTCCTCTTCACATGACTTTGGAAACTTTCTCTGATGCTTCATCTGATATTCTGCTTGAAGTGTTGGCACTAATTCATCACATTGCTGTACATACATGCAGTGTAGCAACACCACCGCTGATAAAAAAAAGTGAAAGGAACTATGTGCATGTGTGACTTACTGCCAATAAAATGAGACAGAACTGTTATAAACAGTTAAATTAGCGGAGCGTAAGCAGCCGTGTTGAATTGTGAAGTCAGGGTAATTGGGGTTCCAACTTTAGGGGTTGTTCCAGATGACGCATCCAACTTGGAGCTTGGAAATATCTACTTCCAACGCTGTTAGGAGGAGGGAATTTCTTCAGGTGGTATTTGTCCAGTCTGTTGAAATTCTGATCCTATACGTTTCCATAAGTATGAAACATAAAATGGGAATACACAGCTGACAGCTTAAGTGGGATAATTAAGTGATAATAATTAGTTAAATTAGTGGCTCAGACAGAACAGCGGTACAGTGGAAATGCTCACGGTGAGCTTAGAGAACAGCAACTCCTACGAAAGTTATCTGCTCCTTCAACTAGGGACACTGTTTTCAGGTCATCTGGGTGCAATATTTATATTGTAGTTTCTGAAATGTCAAAGCATACAGAAATAAAGAGTGTAGAGATTTGAGAGCATGCAGTGCCTCTTGCACATGTACAGGACAAACCATACACTGGCTCCAGACGAGGCTTCGTGAGTTTCTAGCTGCCACTGCAGTTTCTTTCACGTAATTGGAAGAGGAAGGTGAGGTTGTGGGTATTCGGCAAGTTGAAACCTGCTACTTTGTGATACATGCTGTCATGATTGAGGAAAAGTAAAAAGACGTGGAACAGAGAACATTTATTTTTTTTCGTTTTTAAGTCTGTATTGGTAGTTTCCATTTGGTTGGCTCACAACGGACAGTAGCTGACTGACTAATTAACCTACGGCCGATTTACTGACTTGATGGATCGATCAGCGAACTTACTGACTAATTAACTCGCAGAGTAATTATGAAATTCACTATTGAGCTTGTCTGGCAAACTAACAAAAGACTATCCGACGTCGGTGTGTGCACTGGTGTTGTATGTGGACAACCTCCTGGTGGGCGATGAGCTTGTGGTTAAAGGCCTCTGGGTCCCTGCACAGAGATCCCTCTCACCTTACTCCCATTACTGGACAGCTATTACTCTCTCATGCACACGCATTTGAAATTAAGGGGAAAAAGTACAGTGGCTCATTCATGATAGATGGTCGACGGCAGTGTGCACATATGTGTGTGTGAATATCTTAAGCTCTGTCATTAAAAGGCAAACAAATTTAGTTTATCTGGAAACTCCCTGCAGACTGCACACACACACGTTAAAAGACACACTGATGAGAGCAGGCATTTTCCCTTCACCACAAAGTGAACCGGTGGTTGAGGTGTTTTGGGAGGCCGAGGCAAGAGCGTGTTTACTTACTGCATAAGAGTTTGTACAACTGTAAAAAGGAATTTGTAGCGGAGAGGAGTGGAGACGAGAGGAGTGGGGAGGAGAGTGCAAAAGTGCCAGCCATGCATCATTTCATTATTAATAGCTGTGTCGGAGTAAAAATGCTAACCTTGTCCGATCTAACGGACGGCTGAGTTTGCAAGCACCGCGCACTCGCGTGCATGTGTGCTGGTCTCGTTCCCCTTTGTTAGGCCTGCGCAGGACGAGCTGGTGAAGTCATTGCAGTCCAGGCAGGTATAAATATCTGTGTGCATGCGTGTGTATGCGAGCGTTGTGGCAGTGTTTCCCGTGTAGAGCACACCAGGAAGAGAGCACCAGTGTCCCACAGAGAGGGGCATTGTTATCTACCTCCGAACATACACAAATGCACTACCCCTCCCAGTCTGAGCTGCCTGATCTGCAGACTGTCTGTGTTGCCACGGTAACACGTAGCCCACGCCCAAACAACAACAAACAACACGTATTGCTCCGCTACTGAGAAAAAAGCATCCCACCTCGCCAGTCGTATGATGTTCGCTGGGCTCTATATTCGTGTTTGTGGCGTTTCAGATATGAGCGGACTCGCTTTGAGTTTTTTGGGGTTTTTTTTTTTTTTTGAAGTGCCGTCGAGTGCACACAAAAACTGAAGAGTGCACTCCTATAGAACTGCGGAGGTGTAATCTGTCAGACAGGAAGCCAGCAGGGTCAGAGGTCACCAAGCACTAATCGATTAGCCGCCAGTTAGTGCGATGCTCAAGAGGGGAGCGCAGCTGCGGCCAGCTCTCCACTGTGTGTGTGTGTGTTTTACACGTGAGTGTTTAGGTTTGGGAGCTTAAGTCTTCCTATTAGGATCAGTTTACGTACATCTTTGTGCTTGTGCTCATGTAGCACTGTATGGGTGCATGTTTTTTCTTTTCGGGTGGGGGTGGGGGGTGTTATTGATCCAAAAGAATTTCAGCTGATTTTCTTTTTCTTTTTTTGGTCTGACCCTCTGAGGTTAAATGCCGCTCTCTTCCTTTTCCTCGCATTCTCCATTTCTTGCCATCTCTCTCCCTGAGCTGAGAAAGCGGTATAGAAACACTTGAACTCGAGTTACGCCACGTAGGTGTTGGCAAGCTTTAGTGTCAAACCTGCTGCTCTCATCTGGGCGTTTATTTGAAGTATAAGATGTCTTTGGTGTATCTGAATTTCTTTTTTGTTATAATGATTACATTTGTGAGCAAGCGACATGGTGGCTTAGTGGTTCGTGCTGTTGCCTCACAGCAAGAAGGTTCCTGGTTCGACCCCCAGCCCTGGCAGGAGTTGAACATGGTGGGTTCCCTCTGGTTACCCCGGCTTCCCAAAGTCCAAAACATATTCTAAATTAGAGGGTGCCTCTTGCCTATAATGCGTCAGGATTGGCTCCTGCAGACCCCCGTGATCTTGCAAAGGATTAAAACAGGTATAAAAAATGAAAAGAAGGAGGTGCAGCAAGATGACAACAGCTCATGGCTTCAGCTGCTTATGTAGATGCAATAAGACAGTCAAATTAAAAAAAAAAAAAGAAGCACATTTTGACAGTTTAGCATTAGTTATATGAACACTGGCTTTTGCTCTGGATTGTGTTGTGTAAGTGGAGAAGGAACACACAGTCCGCCAAGACTGCAGAACAATTTATTTGCCACCTGCAGCCACAGTCACAGTTTTGTAGAAGAACAAAGTGTTTATTCGATGTCTCTGGCATGTGTGCTCCCAGTGTTTTCAAGGGTTAAAAAAAAAACAAAAAAGTCACAGGGTCTGTTTTGTGTCTGCAATGCTCGTGTTGATGCTGTTTTGCATCAGTAACACTGCAGAAAATTTAAGGGAGGTGAAATAGATAATAATAATAGTTACCCACATACCCACAAAGGTGGAAAAACAAAAAGCCATGTGAATTTCCTAATTCTGCACTATAATTTTGAAAGTACTTACTATATATATATATATATATATATATATATATATATATATATATATATATATGACAAAATTTCTGCATTACATTAACCAAGTTATAAGAAGAAAACACAACACTGCTGCATCCCTGTTAGGAAGATACTTTATCTTTGTAAAAACATTGCAATAAAATACACTTTTAATATCTGCCTCAAGGGTACTAAACCTCACATTGTCTTCACAATATTTAAAAAAAATGCATGAGAAAGATGGTTTACTGTTGTGGGAATTACATTGATTTATTTAACAAGTTTCAACCAGAAGCAGCTTTTGCATGCTGCATTAGTGGAACTACAACTGTATCTTAACAGATGCTAAAAATGTTCTCCAAGTTGCAGATACAAAGACCTTGATGAACATAAAGACGTTAAACAGTATCAATGTTTATCATATCATATCATTTTTTTTATACAGATAAATGTATAACCTAATTGTTAAGAGTCTTGTTCTCCTATATTTGTGTTTAACAGCGAGCTGCTCATAATTAGCAGGTCTCATGGGAGGCTGGTAGGTAAGGGTGGAAGACTTTAGGGAATTAGGTTTTTGAAGGTTTGGAAGGTGACCACCTCATTATAGGACTACATGTTATAATGATTTTTGATATATAGAGAGATTGTGTGTGCATGTGTGTGTGTTTTTTATAATGATTCTCAGTCTCTTCCTTTGGGAACAGCAGTGTTTGTTGTCCTCCTCCAGGGAGCTGAGCTCATGAACTTTCACCTTCCTAACTACACTCAAACCTTAGCGCCCGAGATTCCCCTGCTTTGAGACACCACTCACTCCCCCCCCTAGGCACTAAAAAAGATTAATTCTCTTTCATGATGTGGGAGCGATTTTAGAGAAATTGCAGGTTTTAACTGCAGCTGAAAGTCAGATTTATTCCCATCAGTGACAATATGCTCATTTTCTGTGTGTGTGTGTGTGTGTGTGTGTGTGTGTGTGTGTGTCTGTGTGTGTGTGTGTGTGTGTGTGTGTGTGTGTGTGTGTGTGTGTGTGTGTAAGATGGCTGTTAGGCAGTAACAGATAGCTTGAGCGCACTGCGTGGTGATGCTGTCATTACCATTTTGCTTCTCCACTGATGTGCCACGGCTGATGTCACACGCTCAATTGGCCCCGCCGACAGCCGCCATCACTCAGACTGTTTATTACACTTTTACTACAGTTATCACTCACTCGCTGTCACTGCCAACGCTGTGACGACCAGACGCCCTGCGCTGCTGCTGGAGCCACGTGCTGAGATAACACCAGAGGCCCACAAGCCTTCGCACATGCACAGTGGTTGCTGCCTGGGATCTTTTTCTTGCTTATCAACGCACGGAAATACTCATTTAGACAGGAGTGTGTGTGTGTTTGTGTTTGGAGGAGTTTGAGGAAGAAGTGGAGGATGAGGGAGGTGCTTAAAGTAAAACAACTGCACTTAGACTCACAGCTGTGTTGTTTTTTTAATATTGCAATTTCTTTATTTTGTTTGTTTAAGTCTGTATAAGGTATTCAGTTTAGAAGGAAGGGGAGTGTGCACTGGAGAGTGTAATTAAAATCCAAGTTTATTCGAGATATACTTGTATGTGTATATTCATGCAGCGACGTGCATATTTAAGCCTCTGTGTATTTGTGTGTGTATCTGAATCTGGGTTATGTCTCTTATTTTTCACATGATTAACTAACTCACATCCCCGAGACCGTTCCCTCCACCTCGGCCCGTGCCTGCCCATAAGGCCGAGTGTCAGTGGGGAACACCTGATTTATGCCGGTTGAATATGTAACGAGAGGTTGTAAATCCACCATCCAGGGCTACATACATCACTATTCTGCACTGTCGTTATTTAGGCGCCACCTTCATATCTGAGATGCTAATTGGTTAAATTACTGGGTTAGTTCTGGAGATTTATACCTGGCTAACGAGAAGGGTGCAAGGGGAGAGCGGTGGTGGGGGAGGCAGCGAAGGAATAACTAAGGAGGCAGGGCAGGGGACTTGGGTTGAAAAAGCAGGAGCGACTTGACAAAGAAAGCTTGAGATGGAGGAGAGGAGGAGTTAGACGGGGCAAAAGTGGGGGGATTGCATGGAATAAGAAAACAGCCTGGATACCACTGGCTGGAAAACACTATTTTCATGTATTCCAGACAATATTGGGACGCATGTATATATCAATGTTACATTTTGCCACATTACATGTTCAAAAATAGGTTAAGTCTTAGAATCCTGTGCGCATTCAACCAAGCTGTGGATTTTTCTTCCAACATTACCAAAAGATGCTTTGGGGCCTATTAATTATTGGACCTCTATCTACTGAAGGAAATTTCCAGCTCTTCCGGGTGTATACTGAGGCATTCCAAGGCATTCCCATGCTGGGTAAATGGCATCCTCAGCCTAGGAAACAGCCTAGCCCGGGGCCCGGCTTGGCTCAGCCCAAGATGGGTTCGCCCTCTTGTGAGCCCATCACCTGCGGGAGGAGCTTAGTGGGTCGGGTGCTATGTGATATGTGGCAGCAACCCAAGGCGTGGGCCTTGGTGAGCTGGTCCTCGGCTTCCGAAACCGTGGCCACATATACACACATATCTATAATATTTCTTAATGTATATCTCTAAAAAAGATAAAAACACAGAAGACTGTACCATAAGATCCACAGTTTATTGAGCCAACGTGTAAATGTTGGTTGTTGTGTTACCGTGGCTTTCCTTTCTCTGGTACAAACACAACCAGAGTTAAGGTTTATGAAGGGATGCTGTGAATGGGGAGCTTATCAGTCCCAATAAGTCTCAGAAACCCTTTGATCCATAAGGTTTAGTGTCTGCTGACGGTTACTGACTTGTACGACATATGCTAAAAGTGACATTTTTACTGCAGGCATCGGGCAGTCCTACTTTTTGTGACCTGGTGAGTGCAGCTGATGCACCGTAGTTGGGAAATCTGCTCATTTAGACTTTTTGGACTCGGGCACCTGTTGTTCGAGCCAAAGCTGCTCCAAAGTCCTCATATACAACAGCTTCGTCAGGACAATGGTTTCACACAGGAGCATAGTCTGGGACTCGCTGTCCCTTAACTTATTTTACCAACACCCTTACACGCTTATGCAGATTTTACCAGCTACACGTAAAACAGCATTTCCTCTCTGTGTAAGTTTGTTGCACAGCCAGTGTGTCACCACTCTGGCACAAAAAAAAAGAGCATAAAGTCCTGAGCAGTTTTTCCCTACACATCTCTGAGGTAATGAGGGAGAGTGTTGTTCCTTGTAGTTTACGACCAACTGCACCCTGGTGCCAGAAACCTTAATGCAACTGCTTGTTTCCCCTGTAAGTGGACAAGTTTACAGAAGTGAGCTCTTTTTGGTTGAGTAAATGACTCGATCCACTGAGCAGGTCATCAGAACGATGCAGACTACATGCACAGATGACTGAAACCCATCTACTTTTCCAAAACTCTCACTGGTTTTACAATTTTTCTCAGCTCAACACGCCTGCCTTCTTTTTTTTTGTCATCTTTTCAGCTAACATGCCAGAAAGCTAAATGAATTTCCCTTCAAATGGCTCAGATATCTACTCAGAAAGGTGTACCTCCTACATCCTTTCTTCCATTGCTGTTCCAGTTGCAGATTTTTATCGGCACAAATATTAAAGAAAAAACAAAAGGGAGTCAAACTGTACCTGCTTAGGATATGAAAGGTTATGACCAGAGTTACAGCCGATTACACTGACAGTAAACCAACATGTGCAATACAGGGACTGAAACTGAAGCTGCATAAATGTCCAGTTGTTTTTTTTTTATCATGGAGCATTTTATTTTTTGTACTTTTCCCTTTTCTAAGATTTAATGGAAATAGCTGCCTCTCTCTTTGCCAAATGTGCAACTACATTCTCTATCGAGCTGCAGACTTTGCCCGTTTGTTCGCTGTCTGTCGTGGATTAAAACAAACCACACTTATGAGGAAAAAGTAGGGCTTAGAAGTGCGGGACCTGCGTTGAAAATCAATTTATAACCATGGTTTTCACACTACACGCTATCATTTGATGCAGTTCTGTGAAGACTAATTAAAGCACATCATTAAACATATAGTATAGACAAAGGTATTGACTGAGATAATGTCTACTAATCTGGGAGCAGATACGCAACAACAAATGTGAGAATTTACTGATTTGCGTCAGAGGACGCTCGCAGCCATCAGACATCAGTTTGTAATGTTTAAGCAGGTCCTTTGACAGCTGTGGGGAGGATAGAAATTATTTACACAAGTCAGATTATGTGCGCGGCACAATCAGACACATACACTTGGGCAACGATAAATATCGTTTCGCTGCCTCCCTGTGCGTGTCGTCTCCACCTCTCTTTCGACCATCTGTCTACACTCAGTGCCAGCCGGTAATTAGTCCTTGTAAAGTCAGTGTAGTGGGGAGTCCCTGTGTTTGGGTTCTGCTGTCTCGTCGAACGCTGCACGGCGAGGGTGGCGGGGGTGCTAATAGTCTGTGTTTTATCTGTCAACTTTGCTGCTGTTGTGCGACACTCTCCAGGGTTGAGGTTAGATCTCAAGAGATGCGGCCAGAGTGTTGTGACTTTATTTACTAGTCAAACATGTTTGTTTGCCTCAACAAACAGGGACACAAAGTGTGGGAGAAGCGATTTCATTTCATTCTTTGGTTTTATTATATGGTAATTTTTTTTTTTTTCTTTGAACATCTTGCAATTTGTGGAGCAACCATGGATTTCCTGCCAAAAGTGCAGTAAACACAAAACTTTCAGGCTCCCTGGGATTTGTATAAAAGACATCTTAGAAAATTATAGCGTTGTGACTTACCTGAGACATTTAGGATATCATTTATGACTCGATTAATGTTCACTTTACAGCTCATTTTTATAAACTTGCCTCAGTGTCTCTGGATATGGTTAGGAGTTGCCCTCTCTCACATGTAACACATAAAAGGACATTGTCCATGACATATGAGTTCTCACAACTGGAAATGATCTGGTTTAGGGAAGCAGTGGCACCTGGGTAAAGCATTCAGCAGGCAGGATATGACGCAAAAGGCACGCTGCAGACTTATGGAGCGCTCATAAATAGCCGAGCTGCTTGTCGTTCCTTGAATTTGTCAGATGATTTCCGCATTGACTCTTTCTGACAGGAGTGCCAAATGATGTTTATCCTTCAGTAAGGCTTTTTCATTACTGACTTTGTGTAAACAACCATTTTTAATCTCCCTTGGTTTATATTTCTTTGGTTTTGAGGCAGTAACATGACAGAAATGTCACGACCCACTTGCACACTATTTTCATTTCTTTACCAGAACCTAATTTATTTTAACATGGGCTGAACTGGACATCACATAGAGTTTGTACAAGGAAACTGTAATGATTAAAAAAACCACTGGGTCCTACTGATTCAGACACTTACATTCACAGACGCAGCTCCGGTGGTCAATGTCTATAGATGTTTGCTGCTCAAGTGCATGTGTGAAAATGCTTTTTTTTTCTTTCGTAGTTTCTTTCCAGATGAGATTGATTTTTTTTTTTTTTGTCACCAAATTATTATTGTTTATCTATAAATGCAATTTTATGGTTATTTTATTTTCATGTGGAGATTTTGAATGATTCCAAGACTGGAAATGTTCAGTGCCAGTGCAGTAGTTGGATCATTGGTGCAGAATGCGATGGTCAACAATATCCATTAATGTCCAATACTTCCCAAAGCTCTTACAGATATTGATGAGTTTTATGGAATCTGAAACCGAGAGGCCAGGGATGATGTGGCAGTCGTGTCCACTGGTAGATCTACTGTGTAAATAACCATACATCCTAGTGTCTGATTCAGTCTCAGAGGTCTTTCACTTGATACATCTGAGCAAGGATAACATTTATTCAAAGGATTATTGTTATTGCTTCATGAAAAGGGAGTACAAACACAAAGAAAACAACAAACCTCTGCTGAAATGGGCTGAGAACAAAGAGTTTGTATTTACCCTGGGCTTAGGTGACAATACATGACAAACTGAAATAGACTGGGCGGCGTGTTTTGTGCGTGAATGTGTTTGTCCTTCCATATATTTGTGCTTTAGTCCGCGTGCATTTGCGTGTGGTAACACCCTGGGCAGCTCATGAAACAGATGAGATTTCCATCCGAACAGGAAGAGGATCATTACCACTTCCTGTGCAGAACACCGACTCGATGGATCATGTTTCGTTACATGCAGACGCGCACACACAGACGAACTTGCACTCATATGCAGAGACCAAACGCCTGACAGGCTTATTCTTACCACGCTGATTTATGAGACTCACAGCTTTTATGTCTGTGTATACTCTGTATGTGTAAATGCAACCTGACATTTCCTATTTCCAGACACTCAGACAATAAGAGGTGAGTTCAAACTGGTGTTTGTAGCTTTTCATTGTCTGGCCTTTTGCCTTTCCATCCCTCTCTCCATTTTAATCTGTCTACATCTCTTCCTCTGTTTGTGCAAAAAAAAAAAAAAAAAAAAAATCACACATATCTCATTGTAATCTGTGTGTTTGCTTATAATTGATGAACATTTTTAAACCGTTTGCTCATTTGGGGAAAGGATTCAGATTATGTGTTGTATCCAGTGTGAATTTTTAAAGCTATGGACACTTTGGAGAGGAAAACTTGCACACAGGCATGCAGACAGGGTGTGTGAAATGCTGTTGTTGCTTTTTATAATTAGTTCAGGAAGCTTCGACAATCATTTGTCAGTAACAAGAGGCGGTATCAATCTCCGTCTGACAATAGCAGGAAAGACAAACACACACAAGCGCACACACTTCAACACTCTTTTATTTGTGTGTATGCGTGCGCAAGCGTACACCATCCAGACCAGTGCCCACAGTGAAGCTACACTGCACTTTAAAACAATCTAGTAGCTTGTTATGAAAGTGGATCGTGGATAACTCCACTCTAGTCAGGGTCTGTAAAGTCCCCATGCAAGGTGACAATATTAGTTAGGTCAATATATAAATATTGACCTAACTAATATATTATTTTACTAATATATAATATATATATATATATATATATATATATATATATATATATATATATATATATATATATATATATATATATATATATTAGTATTCACTTCAGACACTCAAATATATGCTTTTTAGCCCTGAAAATAAAAAAAAAAGAAAATATATGTGACTCGAAAGACATCAAAAAATACTTGTTAGGTAAGAATAAAATGTCTCTGCCAGAGACAGTCTCTAATCAAATTTATTTAATATACAATCGTTATAAAATATGCCTCTTCTGGCTAATCGGTTTGATATTAATCAAGATTAGTAAGAGTCCCGTTACTGGTATCCACTCCAGTGATCATTCCCTCAGTCAGCTAAACTCTTTAACACTTACCAGTAATATACATCAATAACCTTTAAGATCGATCACATTAATAAAGTCTAGGATTTTATGCAGCTATTCAGTACTTGGTGAGGAAACTGTCCTCACGCCGATTCCCTAAAAGTCTTATTGATGATATTTCTGTTCTTGTTTCTGCACTGTTTGGACATGGTTCATTAAGAACAATGAAAATATGTTTGTAGGTTGATTGTGTTGCGGATAAAATCTTTATTTTCTGCTGGCATGAAGACTGTTGGTGCTAGCACTGCTAACCGTAGCCAGACACAGCAAACTAAAACGATTTACTCACAGACTCTAACATCCTGAGAGGGTTTTATTAAGTTTAGTCTAGTAAATTACACTCAGCTATAATTTCTGTCAACATCCCAAAGATTTTATTACTAACAGTTATATATTGCTATAATAGTTAGAAACACTACAACAACGATGTGGGGAGAGGGTTTTCAAGTATCCTTCCTCACAGATTACAAACTTTATTTTTTCTTTTTTAAACATTTCTCACTTTTATTGCAAGTATGAAACTTGCTTGTGTTTAGCGCGATATGAATTAACTCTAAATAACAAAATAGTGAAACAAATAGTGGAAAGTGAAAAAGACCCACTCGTTTGATGTACTTCTACCTAGAAAACTGTTTCCACAAGGATTTTCTCTTGCCAGAATGGTGTCTAACAGAAACCTCTCTCTAAAACACGGCTCCAAATTTGCCGGTTACATTTCAACAAGAAATCTCCTGCACCTCTGTTGTGTTTATTCTTTGTGGCACTTCGGGGAGCTATGTGTTGCCAGATTTCAAGACATATACACCCATGGATGTAAAGCAGTAAGGTTTTACAGTGACCAGAGTAGGTTTAGGTCATACAGTATTTCACGCTTTTACATATTATACTGATCCAGGAAGAAAACTGCAATTATTGGGCTTCCAGACACACGGAAATGGAACATAATGGATGCATGAGTCAGCAGAAGTGTTTTCAAAGAATCATTTCAAGCATTCTTCTCCTTTTAATTTAATATGTGTCATTTTTTTTCTTTCTTTTTTTTGGTGGTAGCTTGTATTTTTATTTGTGTAAAAAGAGGTGAATCGTGTGGTAATTTCAGGGGCATGATGTAGTTTACTGCTGAGCTATAGCTGACATACGTCAAACTCTTCACTCGCTCTTCACTCGCTCTTCATTCGCTCTTCATTCGCTCTTCATTCGCTCTTCATTCGCTCTTCATTCGCTCTTCACCCAAGATAATGACATGTTTAAACATGACTCAGACTTTTAAAGACCCTGATCATTGGCATCCATTCATAAAATGCATATTTTTCATGAGCAGAAAGACACTTTGCACAGATAAGAGTTGCTAAAACCTGTTCACCTCAATACTCCTCTTATAATCATCAACTCAGGGTGATGGTACATGTACAGAATCTGTGGGTCGGTATGCTCCACTGAGTCCAAGTTTCTCCCCCCCTCCAGACCAGAGCTGCAGCACTTAGTCAGTAAAATGTAAGTGTGTTTTTTAGGAACTGCTTTACAGCAAGCCCACGCTGTGTTTACGACTCCTCTTGCCCACAAGGAGAAAAGTATCGCTAGTCCAGTGAGGAGGCCAAAAAGACAATCCAGGAAGAAGTAGAACTCGCATTAAACCTGCAAAAGTGAGGATGCTTTATCGTCCCTCACCAGTTTTTCTCTCTCCTTTTTCACTTTATCTCTTTACAGTTTACTTTTATCATAATTTACTTTACCCATGCAGCATCAACCTCTCTTTTCACTCTTTCTCACCCCCAACGTAAAGCTTCCCATGTCCTTTTTTCCCCTTCTCTTCCTCTTCATCCATTCCTCACACTCCCATTTTACTGCAACTCTCTTTAAATTTATTGCTGCTTCAACATACTTGGAAATATGCCAGTGTGCACATGAACATGTATATAGAGCACACTATTTACAGTATAGAGGGCTTTAGTATGTGGCTGCATGTGTGTGTGTGTGTGTGTGTGTGTGTGTGTGTGTGTGTGTGTGTGTGTGTGTGTGTGTGTGTGTTCATCTGATGTCCAGTGAGTTCAGCATCCGCAGCTTCACCTGGATGAACAAGGAAGGAGAAAAGGAGCTGCATGTTCTTTTGCCTCACAAGACAGCTCTGAACTTACTTTGTCTTCCTATTCCTCCTCCCTCCATCTCTTCCTCTCATCCACCATCTCCCGGGTCTTTGCATTAATTCAGTGAGGTGCTAAATTTTTCTTTTAGTAGAAAAAGCCACCTCACTCCATGGCTCGCTAGCCGCTGCACTCGCCAGCACTTTTACTCTCTTTGTGCCCCTGAATCCTGCACACATGGGAAGTGCTCTTTTTTTTTTTTTTTTTTTTTTTTTTTATTTATTTATTTTTTTTATGGACAAGCCAGAATTATAAATGTTCAGCTGTGTTTATGGCTTATTAGGCAGTTACAGGAAGGAGGGGAGCATGTGTTTTACTAGCTTAATTGGGAAAGAACAGCTTCCTTGCTGCATTAGCACAATTTTCCTCTCATCAACGGCCTTAGCTGGCGAGGCGCCGTTCTGTGCAGTCAAAGGTGTCCTCGCTGTGCTGTTCTTTCTGCTGAGGATGAGGAAAGGGCTTCTGTGCATGTACATGTGTGCTTTTGTGTGTGTTTGTACGTGTGTAAACGGTCTGGACTTAAAGCCTCTTGCAGGTACAACAAAGTGCCTCACAATGTTATTTCTCATTCACCCACTAAAATAAACACTCTTACGTTTCTTTTTATTATGCATGTGCACTCTGTTTACAGTATGCAATGCTTTTGTCTCCACAGTTACTCCAATATGCATAGTCCTTGTGGAGTTCAGCATTAAGCTCAAGGACATTTAGAGACGAGGAAAAGTTGAGAATTGAACAAACACTCTGTGACCTCATTCAAGACGGTCTGCATCAGTATGTAGGAAAAGGTGTGACTTTGACAGTGGGATGCTAAACACCAGAATAAAACCTCCCCAGTCATGTAAAGTGAGCCAAATTTGTTTACGCTTGCCTTTAAAGGCTGGGCGCGTGCATCTTTCTGTGTGCACGTGCGTTTGCTTGCGTCGTCCTGGTATTTGACTGTGAAGCTGCTCCTTTCATTCGTAAAGAGGACAGAAAATACTGGATATTCATTTGGGTCTGACATCACAGAGCGATCTTGTAATGTGTTTTTATCTTTTTTTTCCATCCCTCCCTCTCTTCTTTCAGCACTTTATCCCTCCTCAGTCCCTTTAATTCTCCCCCCTCTCACCACCCCCTCTCTCCAGCGCTCGCGTTGCGCTCTGTCTCTCCCCCAGCGTCTGAGGTGGAGACTAAACAGCCGAGTTATTTATTGTGATGTTTTCATGGCCGCCTGGTTTAAATAACAGTTTGGTCTCTCTGCAATCCTCCCTCTCATCTCTCTGCCTTTATTCTCTCCTTTTTGTTGCCTGCTCTGTCGATCTTCTCCTTGCTCCCCCCTCCTCCTCTCCTCTCCCTGGCATCGTGTTCTAGATAATGGTACATTGTTAACGGGCAGCCTATTGTTTGTGTTGTGTTCTTGGCTAAGTGGAGGGTGAATAGTTTTTAGATGACAAACATGTAAGTTTCCTGCCAACCATTCTGATCTGCTGGGCTGGAGCTAGTTATACACTGAGCCATCTGAAGCTCGCTTAGCCTCAGTCAGCGGAGATTTACAGTGTACAACTCTGTCACAGCAAGAGTTCTGTGTACACGCATGTGTGTGTGTGTGTGTATGTGTGTGTGCGGTTAAGAGTTTGTTTGGCTTTTTTTTGTTTTGTTTTTGTGACACCATTAAGACTACAAGTTTGAAATGCAGACTTGGCCTCAGTTATTGGCATTCAAAACTGAGAGTGTGGTTTATTACAGCCTGAATATAACTCTCATCACTCCCTCCTCCAGGGACAAAGAGCATCAGGGCCTTTGTGTGTCGACTTTCCATCTTCTCCCGTGATCTGTGTGGGTTTCCTCCGAGTACTCCAACTTCTTTGAGTCCAAAAACATGCATGTTAACTGGCTGGTGATCCTAAATGACCTGTAAGCGTGCAGGGCTGTTTGTGTATGTGTGGCCTTATGATGGACTAGTGACCATCACAGTGCGGTCCAGGGTGGGGGGACGGAGGGGTGGATTAAAAGCATCTGTGTTTAATGCAGCTGGCTAAATTAACTCAATCCTTTACTGTAATTTATACTATTTCTGTTAATTTTTTTACACTCTGTCTAATTCAGCCTGAATCGCAATTATTAAAATACACAAATAATTTAAAAAAAACAACAACAAAAACATGAATATGAAAAAGATATTTTGAATAACTCAGGTCTTCATACTTTTCATTTATCCACTGCTGAAGAAAAACTTACCATAACCTATTTTATGAGTCAAAACAAAGAGTTATACATAGAAATCTGAAATGAATGCAATTAATCAGCTGCATTCCTTGTCATTATTATTAGATCTGAAAGTATAAAGGAAACATTTATTCTTTGTTTTATAATTTTATACACCAGCTTTGTTAATTAATTTTAAATGAAATCAGCAGTGTGCCGTAAGGCCAACAGAGTACAAACTCTGAAGCTGCTCTTTATAAACTTTATACACACGCATACATACACGCTCACACATATGTACACTTGTATAGAAATAAACTGATTTGCCACGAACCTCCAGAAACCCCTGTCTCTCTCTTTTTCTCTCTCTCTCTCTCTCTCTCTCTCTCTCTCTCTCTCTCTCTCTCTCTCTCTCTCTCTCTCTCTCCACCTATCTTTTAGATCTAGATCTATCTTGGCTGAGTGGTGCATGTGTGAATACGCGTGTGCATGCACACACACACATTCACGCACAACATTTATGGCAGCAGCCCCATCGTGGACATGATGGAGGGTGTGAAGCTGCATTTTAATGGATGATTATGTTTTATGTTTTCTCTACAATGACCTGCACTGGCAGAGCAATATTGTTCCCCTCCCATCCCACCCCTGACACGC